>CANTUR010000721.1:0-239163 GCA_947683625.1 Mallotus nudiflorus | reverse complement strand
GCTAAGATTTTATCTAATTGAACCTAATTTACTAATAAACCTAATTTACTAATCAATTTTAAAAGCAATAAAGTAAGGGTTATACTATTTTCCACTATTGGGGTTATTACAGTTCCTACACTCAAATTAATTATACATGCCAATAATCCAAATAAATAAATAAAATAAATCAAATAAAATACATAGAATATAAAATAAACCTAAACCTAAAAATCTATATAAAATGTCTACAGTGCTTAATCCATAGCATTTCATGGGTTTTCATTAGTCCAATCACGTACTTCATATGCTTAGGTTACTCTCACCACAACCGTTAGCATAAAAAACATAAAGAAAATAAGATTAGATTAAGAACAACAAATTAAATAAAAAGAATGAAATAAATCAGAATAAATAAATAAAATAAAATAAGGGATGAAAATAGTGAATGAAGTATTGATTGCTCCTCATAGTGGTTTTGATTACTGTGTTTTTTAAATTGAGTCTGCAATTTTAATTATGGAACCTCAATCGTTCACTGCTTCTTTTTGTAACAAAAGGACCTTAAGAATGTAAAAAAGAAGAAAAGAAAGATTTTTTTTTTCTTTTTGCCTCTAAATCTCTTTCTCTATGATTTTTTTTTTTAACAGGAAGAAGACCACCCCTCAAATTAAAATTTGTAGGTTTTTATAAAAGAAACAAACCCCACTCCTATGATTAAGAGATAAATGTAAAATTTATCTAATAAAATGAAGTGATAACCCACCTTTATTAGATAGAATAAAATAATTATCCTTTATTTAATTATTTTTAAACCAATCAGAATTTAAGAAAACATTTTAAATGTTAAAAAAATGAAAAATCTGGATGGAAGCCGATCAAACATGTGCAATTCCAATTGAAATTGTGTATTTCTAGTTGAAAATACATAATTCTTATCAAAATTACGCATTTCTAATCAAATATGTTCAATTATGATTAAAACTATACATTTCCGACAGGAAATGTGTAATTCCAATCAGAATTACATATTTTTTATGGCAATTAATTTTTTTTACTTTTAATTATAAATGACCTTTTAAAGAATTAAACATTGCAATTAGGTCCTAAAAAAGTTGCAATTAAGCCATGAGATTCAAAATTCAATATCTAGAGACCTATTCGTAACAAATTTCAATCATTGGAGTTTTCTATCGCATTCATACTCAACTATCCTAAAATTAAGTTCTTACACTATCCATTATCTTCATTATGCTCCTTTTGATCCATTTGAGTTATTAGCTAAATTGCCTCCATGTGATTCATATCATTTCCCCTTTTTTTAAAAGGATTTATCCTCGAATCAAAGTCATCACATGCTTCAAAAACTCTATAACTCAATGGCATCTTTAAATCATCATCACTATTATGTTCTAATGCATGCATGTCATCAATGCTATCTTCAATTTCCTATTGACCCTCTGTGATAATTTGTGTTTCTGCCATTAGCTCCATAAATTGTGGATTTTACCCTTCAAGAGATGACATTCTACCTTCTAACTATTTATCCTTCCACATAGTGTTTGCAATTAGTCTTTAACTTTCATAAGAGCTCCTTCCAACCATTCAAAACATTCTTGAGTTTTTAAGGTATTATCCATTGGAGCTAGACTTCCATTATACTCGTAAAGTAATTTATAAAGACAATGACTAAGAGTGCTCAAATCGAAAAGTGCTCATAAATAGTAAAGAAATGAGTGTACAAAGAAAAATAATATAATCCTAATTGATAAGGATAAAGAGCAATATATTTGGAAAAGGAATTATAAATAAGGAAAATGAGTTGTCTAATCCCTTTAGGATAAAGAAAAGCTTTAAGATAAAATAAAGATTATAACAAAACAAGATATGGCTAAAATCTAATAAGATAAGGATATAATATACTCAGGATTTAATTTTATCCACAAGATATCCTTATTAAATAAGAAAAATTTGAATTTGCACTTATATAGCCAAAAAATGAATTTGCTCACTTCAAACTCAAGATTTATGCTCTTGAATTAAGATTTAATCAAAGAATTTAAAGAGAATTCAAGAAATCTATGAATTTAATCAAGAAAATAATTAAAAATTCAAGATTATGCTTTAAGAAGATCAAAGAATGCAAGAAATTTTTAAAGATTGTAAGAATAATTTGCAACAACCTAGTTCTTCTTTTCTTTTTCTTTTTCTTTTTCTTTTTCTTTTTCTTTTTCTTTCTTTTTCTTTTCTTTTCTTTTCTTTTCTTTGTTTAATAATAATACAAGAATTCTAAAATAACTAAATGAATTCAAAAAACAAAGAATGAAAAATGAATTTGAAAGTTTAACGAACAAAATGATGAACTAAAGATGATGAAATAAATGAATAGGAAAGGAGTAAAAGAAGAGAGCACAAAAATAAAAACAAGAATGAAAAAAAAATATGGTACATAACTTAATTCTTAAAGCCAAAGATCTGATACCAAAATATTATGAATGAACTCAACAAACAAACAGTATGATTCGTTGTGATTCACTTTGATGAAATACACTCTAAACTTAATAACTTTGTCCAAGATTCTAAGAAACAAGTTAATGATCAAAAAGGTTAAAATTAAGCCTATTTAGATGACTTAAACTCCAATTTTGAATGCCATAAAAGTTTAATCAACTCCTTTGAAAATTTCAAGTTTGTGCTCATTTAAGAACACAAGAAAATAAGCAACTTATGCTTTAGGTCAAATTTGAATCAACTCATCTGAATAAAACTTATTAAAACTTATCAAATTATGTACATAAAACTCCTTTTTATATCGCTAAGGAAGTAATTTAGCCTAAAGATTTCTAGCTAGCAAAGGTTTCCTTCTTAAAGTAGGAAATAAGTAATTAAAACTAAAATGAACTTATCCTAATGTAAAGAAAACTTATCCTAATTGACTTAGGCTGACTTACACACAGTTTAAGGCCTTTAAACAAATATAAATACTAATGAAAATGAATTTTAATTAAATGATTAAGGCCTAAACATGATTTGGCCCAAAATAAGCTGAAGATAAGCCTTACACAAGCTTATCCATAATCATTGCAAACTTGGACTTCTAATATTTTTAATAAAGCCTATTTAACTTTAATTTCACTTCCATAAAAAGCTTTTGAAAGGAATTGGATTCTCATGTTCATGATTAGCCTAAATATTCTTCATATAGCCTTGTAAAGCCTCTTTAAACTTTGCACACGATATCTCTATAAACTTTTTTGCATGTGATATAGTTATTAGGCTTTGATATAGCTTCAAATCATCATTCCAAGCATTGTCTTCATGATTCAAATAAATTCTAACAAACTTTAACTTAGCTTCAATATGCTCCTTTTGATCCATTATCTTCAATATGCTCCATTTGATCCATTCAAGTAATTGGTTGAATTACCTTTATATGATTCATATCACATAGTATATAAAAGGGGGTATCTATACCCAAAAACAATAACCCATAAAGGAATAAATCCTAATTTCCTCTTAATTGCATCATAAACTGGTGGGACAAATATAAAATAAAATAGGAAGTTTATAACAATACATAAATATAGGAATTTATATTTCAACGCCCCCCCCCTTAAAACTTAAGATGGTTTTATTGAAACAATCTTAAGTTTGGACACTAATTCTGGAAATTAACCAAGTGGATGAGTTTTAGTAAAAATATCATCAACTTGAGTAGTTGATGGAACATACTGAAGTGTCATAGTAGACAATTGAATATGGTGTTTAATGAAATGAAAATCAATTTAAATACCACTCATAAAAGACATCATTATGTGCATTTTTAATTATGCTTTAGTTGTCAAAATAAAAATGAGTGGGACTAGTATGAACAACACTCATATCCACTAATAACCATTTTAGCCAAAGAAGCTCATCAATTGCATTAGCAACAACTCTATATTCTACTTCGATACTTCAACAAGAAACTATTATTTATTTCTTACTTCTTTATAAAATTAAAGAGTCACTTGAAAAGAAATAAAATATAGTAGTTAAGCGCCTATCAGTTGGATATTTAGCCCAATTAGCATTTGAATAAGCACGTAACTTTAAGAAGGAGTGAGTTGAGAAATGTAAGCCATGGTAGATAGTCTCTTTGACATAATGAAGGAGTCCCTTTAACATAACGAAGGATGTGAAGAATATTAGTATAATAAGCAAAATAAGGAGCATATGTAAACTTACTGACTGTATAAATTGCATAAGTAATATCTATATGATTTATAGTAAAATAGACTAGACTACCCACTAAATGTCAATAGCTAGTGGCATCCAAAAGAACAGTACCATATATTAGAGTGAGATGAACATTAAGCTTAATAGGCGTAAAGAAATAAGGTCGGATGCATACTTAGCTTGAGAGGCATAATAACTAAACACAAGAAATAATTAAGAGATCTTAAATCTCATTTTAAAAGATTAACTAAGATATTTTTTAAGATATATAATCCTTATATTATCATATTTAGTAATAATCATGTCATCAATATAAAGTTACAAGAGAGTAATACCATTATTAGTTTTGCAAATGAAAAAATTTGAATTATATAAGCTTTGACAAAAGAAAAATTAAGAAATAGTTATGCTAAATTTAGAGAACCATGCATATGGAGCTTACTTAAGACCATATAATGCTTTATGAAGAAGACAAACATTATTAGGTGGACGATCATAGGTAGGCAGTGGTTGCATATAAACTTAGTTAAATCACCATTAAGAAAAGCATTATGAACATCTATTTGAAAAAAAAAAATCCATTTTCCAGTAGTAGCAATGGCAATAAGACTGCAAACTAATATTAATCATGCAACTGTAGTAAAGGTCTCCTCATAATTTATGCCATAGTCTTAAGTATAACTTTTAGCTATAAGCTGAGCCTTTATACCATTCAATGTTACCATCTAAATGAGTTCTAATTTTGTAAATCCATTAGCAACCAACTAAAGATTTTCCAAGGGGCAAGTTAACTAAATCCCAAGTTTAAGTTTTCTGTAATGCCTGCAATTCTTCTATCATTGCTTGTTGCCAAACAATATTAGAATAAGCCTCATGAAAAGAGTGAGATTCATGAAGAGAATTAATGACAAAATAACAATAATAATCTTGAAAATGAATAAGAATTTTTCTTACTCGATCATATTTGCAGAGTGAAGAATTTTCAAAGGAAGGTGGAACAACTAGATCAACATATGAAATAAACTCATTAGGAAATATTGTCAATTGTTGAAAAAGCTTAAGAGAAGAACTTGCAATAATGTCCTTAGGAAATAACTCAATTGAAGGGTCAATAAAAAATGTAGAAGATGGTATAACGGAAAATTATGACATGAAGAAAAATATTTTATGCTCCTAAAAGACAACATGACAAGAAATGCGTAAACATTTTCAAACAAGATCCCAACATCTACAACCTTTATATGCATCAAAATATCCTAAGAACTAATATAGTAATGAGGCTTTAATTTGTTAAACTCATGGGGTTGAAAATGGACAAAACAAACACAACCAAAAATTTTAAGTAAACTATAATTAGGTGAACACCCAAAGAGACACTCATAAGGAGATTGATTATTAATAACTAGAGAAGGAATTTGATTTATATTATGAATAGTTGTAAGAGCAGCCTCTCCCTAAAAACGTTCAGCACAAAATGTAGACATGAGCAAGGTACAAATAATCTTTAAAATATGTCTATGTTTTTGTTCAATTCTACCATTTCATTGTGAGGTGTTAAGATAAAAGTGTTGTAAAATTATACCTTATTCTTTGAGAAAGTAAAGGTGAATATATATTCCTTATATTCCATAGCATTATCAGTTCTAAGAACTTTAATGTTAAATGAAAATTGAGTTTTAACCATATGTACAAAAGTATAGTATAACTTAGGTAGCTTAGAATGATTGTGCATTAGAAAAATCCATGTAACTTATGAAAAAGCATTGATAAAGATAATAAAATAATGAGAACCACCATAAGTAGTAATATAGGATAGTCCCCAAATGTTAGAATGAACAAAATCAAAAGTTTCCAAAGAAATAAGATTACTAATAGGAAAAAAAAAGTGTACTAGTTTTTCAAGTAGACATGACACGTAATTCGTATGTTCATTTTTAACAAAACCTAATTGCCCACTAGAAACTAAAGAATGCAAATGCTAAAAGAAACATGACCTAAGTGAGAATGAGAAACATGCAAAAGGAATCAATATGGATGAAGCAACAACTAATGATGGAGAATTAGTGTGAAGAGAAATAAGCTCAAATAAGCGTCCAACTTTACACGATGTCCCAGCAGTATGTTTGGTCTGTGGATCTTGAATAACACAATTAAAAGGAGAAAAGTTGATATAAAGACACATACCGCATAATTGACCAACAAATAACAGATTAAGACTGCCTTTAGGGATAAGATAGGAATTAGCAATGAACAACTCAAGAGTAGAAATATGACCAACATGGGTAATAGACATAAATGAGCCATCAACCGTATAAATAGTAAGAATATGAGATGCAGACATTTTAAAAATAATTAAATTAGGATTAGTAGTCATATGATTACAACATGCTGGATCAAAAACCCAAGAAGATTTACCTAGTATGGCAAACATAGCAGAAGAAGTTGGACGTGTATTATTTTGAAACTATAAAGAAAAAGTTATAGACTTAGAAGATTATTTTTCAACCAAATTTCAACACTTCGAAATATGATAACTAGGTTTTTTTTTTTTTTTTTACAATAATTACATTCATTTGATTCATGAGATTCCATCTTAGGTGCAACTGCAACAACTACTAGGGTAAGGCGAGAATTAGAAACTATAACTGAGTTATCACATTGAGAGAGTAAGTATCCAAGGTGAGTTTCTTCTTAAAATAATTGAGCAACAACCTAATCAAGAGTTTGTAGTGGAACCATATGCAATGGAGAGGCTCATGTATGTTCAAATTCACCTCGTAAAGCCATTAAGAATTAAATCAATCGATCTTCATTCATGTATTTTTGAAACTTTTGTGTATTTTCACTATTTTCCCAAACAAGTTCTATCATAGCAATTTTATCCCATACATAACGCATTTTGAGTATAAAAATTTTGGATTGTTTGACCTGCCTTTTGAGTCATGCGGAGCAAGGTATTTCATTAGTTACATATTGCTATTTTCAGCATGTCCCATATGTCCTTTGTGGACTTTGCTTAGGAGTTTTGACATCCCTCATTAACAATTCTACACAATTTTCTTCATTTAAGAAAACTAGACATGACTTAAAGAACACGAGATATAATTTGTACCATTTAAAAGAATATCAAAAGGTTTAGATAGCTCATATCGTCCTTCAGTAGAAGATATGATTGTAAAAATATATAAAAGAAAAATTAAAAAGATAAAAAAAAATTGAAAGAATGAAAAGAACAATTTCAATTGTTATGGCTTTATACAATTGGAAAAAAATATGAAGAAAATTATATTTTTCTTGTGTGTGTCTTCCATAACATACAGAAGGCGGTATATATATCTAAGGCAACAACCCATAAAATAATAAACGCTAGTTTCTCCTCACTACATCCTAAATTGGTGGGTCAAATATACAATAAAATGGAAAGTGTACTATAGGAATACATATGTCAGCACTCAATATGTTAATGCCTATATAATTTGTATTCACCACACTCATCAACTAGTGAGGTTCAATAAGTCATCCAGGGATTTAAAGGTGAATTTTAAGAAGATAAATTTCTTAAATATTGAAGGGAGGTTTGAAATTTAAGACTCGAAATCTTTCACTCGGTGAGACAAATACCTCGCCACCTTATACCCGCCCTACGTGAGGTATACTATTAGAACCTTACTATTAAACTTAAGAAAAACAATTATATTTATTCAATTTATCTACCATTAAATAATTGATATACTTTGACCAAAAACAAATGATATGCAACGCGCCAAATATATTGAAATTTCTTATCAACTTGTTCAAGTCAAAAATTCTATTCCGGTGTAGATAAAATATCTTCAACAATTTGCTTGTTCATCACCCACGATTATAAAGAAAGCACCTCCATAGTAACTGTGTTTCATTTCTCTCCTTTCGCAAGCGGAAATTTTCCTTTGTAGTTATGGAGTTCTTTAACAAGGCCAAAGTAGTCAGACTCAGGAGCTACCGTGATAAGTTCCTAATCGCAGACGAGGATGAAGAAACCGTTCAGCAAAGCCATGACGGAATCTCGCATAGAGCACGCTGGACCGTTGAGTTCATCCAAGGCAATTCACACCTTATCAGATTAAAAAGTTTTAATGGCAAGTACCTAATAGCCTCAAACGAGCAGTTCCTACTAGGCATGACCGGCAAAAAAGTCGTGCAAGCCATGCCAGTGTCAGAGAAGGAGAGTTCATTTGATTGGGAACCCAGAACAGAAGGGTTCCACGTAAAGTTAAGGACCAGATTCGGCAAGTTTCTACGCGCAAATGGAGGCACACCACCATGGAGGAACTCGGTCACGCATGATATTCCACATAGAACTGCCACCCAAAATTGGGTCCTTTGGAAAGTTGAAATGGTGGACATACTAGAATTTGATTCAATTCCTGGTTACCTATCTCCTGCCTCAAGCTTTTGCTCTTCGTTTTCATCGGATTATGTTGGGTCAGAGTGTCCCGACATCTGTTCTACATCGGCGAATCACATATCTAGTGATAGATATGAATTAGAAAGAAAGGTATGTACAAGTTTGTTTCTTTAATTATTTGTTTTGTTTCATTGGATATCGGAACAACTTCTGGTGGCGTTTTTAGAGAATTTTGCTCTCCAACCATACTGCAAAGATCACCCTATTTTGGGAGAGGATGAATACTCCCACACCATCATCCATTCCATTCCATTTTTATGTTCATACTACTTATTCAGATAGAATTTTGATAAAAGTTTATACTACATAGTTAATTTCTTGAAATAATTTTAATATTTTTTAGTTAATAAATTCTTTAACTAAGAAAAATACAATATATGAGCTTTAAAGATTTCAGATATGTGTCCAATTAGGATAAAATAAAGAGTGCTAATTTTATTGTTATTAGCTGTGTTTTGATTGAAAGGATCATTGATGTAAATTTAAAGATTACCAATGAAAGATAAAGCTCAAATCAAGCCAAGCCAATAAAATTGAACAAGTCAAAAATGTTTTTTCTATTTTTTTTTTATTTTGATAAATAAAAGTCAAGGTCTTCCTTATTAAATGTACCTAGATCCTCACCTAACAAAAGCAGCTCCCAACAATGGCCTATCTCTTTCACAAATGGGACTGCTTATGAAAATTATATTAATTAGTGAAAAAAATAATATTATTATAATTAATTGACCATACTTAAAAATATCCATTTGTATTTATGTATTTGCATAAAGAAATCTACTCTCACTAATGATTGATTGACATCGTCCGTTATTATAAACCAACATATACAACAAATTTAAAAAACCACATAGGAATAATATCCTTTCTTCTTCTTACGGTGCTGCTGTTTTATCAATAATGTAAAAAAAATTAACTTTATTTTTACTATAAATGAATATGGTGTTGCTGTTTTATAAAAAACTAAGTTTAATATCTGTTGATTCAGAGTAAAAACTTTCAATCAGTTAAAAAAAAAAAAAAGTAAAAAATGTAAATAAATTGTTCCCATTGTTTGGTTCAATATTTTAAAAAATATATATTTTATTTAATTTCATACAATTTTATAAAATTAAAAAGTTGGAATTTAAAATAAATTTTACAAAATTTTTATTTAAACTAAATATATTTACTTAAATTTATCAATGAATTTTATAAAATTTCATATAATTTATTTGAATCAAATAAACTATTAAATTCAAATAGATGTTAGAAAAATGGTCACTAATTTAAAGAATTTTGGAATATTTAGAATCTATGTACCACTGAATTAAAATTTATGTAGCTTTGGGATATCAACAGCTAGCAATAAATGTAAAAAATTATAAAAAAAAACTAACACATGCAGCAAATCTGAAGAAACAAAGGTTAAAGACCACTCACTAGTAATTTGTTATTTTATGTACATATATAACAGCAGTACCATTGGGTGCTTAACTTGCGGTATTGGATATTTATAGATAAACAATTTTTTGGAAATATAGATTTCTTTTCCCTTACCAAATTAGCTATGACCTACTCATTCCAATCAGAGGGCCTAACTCCAAGTTTAGAAGAATCAATCCTCTGAGGCAGCACCAGTAATTTTCCTTTTCTAGGTAATGTCATTTCATCTTCTCATATGTGCAATGAGAGGACAGACTAAAAGACAAACAAATTTTAGAGAAAAGGAGCTGTTGTTTTGTTACCTTGGAACAGAATGCTATAACCATTATTTGCATACATGTATATACATAATGTCTTCTTTTTCCTGCTTCAACCTTGATCTTAAAAATAATTTCCAGATCATTTTACATCTAATCTTTTTCTTGTTTTTTATAATTTCATATACTTATCCAGCACAAGGACATGGAACTTTTCAAAAAAGCCAAAGTGGTTCGTCTTAGAAGCCACCATGACAAGTTCTTAATAGCAGATGATGATGAAGAGACTATTACACAAGATCGAAATGGTTTAATCAAGAATGCAAAATGGACAGTAGAAATTGTCGACAAAACCAATTGTTTACGCTTCAAGAGTTGTTACGGAAAATACCTGACAGCTTCTAATATGCCATTCCTTTTGGGAATGACAGGGAAGAAAGTCCTGCAGACATTGCCAAGAAGATTGGATTCATCCGTTGAATGGGAACCCATTAGAGAAGGAATGCAACTTAAGCTTAAAACACGTTATGGACAATATCTACGAGCAAATTCAGGCTTACCACCTTGGAGAAATCACATCACACATGATATTCCTCATAGAACTTCAACCCAAGATTGGATTCTTTGGGATATGGATCTTGTAGAGATGAGAATACGAGATCATTCGCCCCCGCAACCGCAGCCGCCGCCACCACAATTAATAACTCAACGACCTGAAGTTTTGCGTCCAGAACCACCACAACCTAGTAACAATAATCAAATTGAGTCTGCTGCACCTTCCCAACCTGGTTCTCCCATCGCAGTTTCGCTTCCATTTCCTAAATATTCAAGAACCGAGGTATAAAATGCTTATCTTTCCCAGTTTTATAGAACCGTTTGTACAACAGAAAAATTGACCGAATAGAATTATAATGAATTATTTGATACAGTCTGATGAATCATATGTGTGTGTACCCGCAAAGAATGAAGGGAGGTTGATTCATTATTGTGTGGCAAATGACAAAGGTCAAGTCGATGAAAATAAAAATAAATCATTCACTTTCAAGGGAAGTGTGTTGGAGGACTTGAAGCAAAAATTGGAGGAAGAAACAGCGCTACGAGATATCGTTGTTTGTTCTCGAAATCCCATGAACATGAAGCTTTATCCCCTTCGATTACATCTTCCTCCGAACAATGCAGATATGCATGTTGTTGTGGTTCTCTCTTCAGCAAAAGGTTAGTTTCTATTATCAAATTAAAAATGGTAGGATCCAGAGATTTGGTTTATGCTAATCTAACGATGCTTGTTTTGTGCAACTCAACAGAAGCATCAAATATTGGGCAACCTGCGACTCCAAATTAATATGCATAATAAATGGTCAGGTTGGCAAAGTTCAAACTGGATCATTGTGTCAAGCTGATTCTGATAATTCAACGGCTCATTGTATTGGGAGTCATTTGATGACAGTCAGAATTTATGGTTCTCTTTCATTGCATGTATTTTATATTCTTTTTATAGTTCTTTTTGTAATGGTTACTATTATTTTGATTCTTTTTTTTTTTTTTTTTGGGCAATCTCTTAATTGTTTTGTTTTTGAGGATTTGCAGTTTTACTTTTGATCTATCTATAAATTAAATTTTTAGGTCATTACAGGTCTAGCTAATGTATGTTCAGACGTGCCTACTTGTTTTCTGGCCAGTTCTTTGCAAGCCAGAGACTACAACTTCAGGCACTAGTTTTATCTCTAGCTTCTAACAATTCTCATAATACTTTTCATCTGCTCTTTCGACTAATCAAGGTTTAGAATAGCACTTGAAGAAGCTCTATTAGTTGCTTTGTGCATTATGGCCGTGAGATTTCCTGCAAGAGAACAAGTACTATATTCATTCAACAAACATTACATTTGATACAAACCCTACCTATAATAGAAATAGAACGCGTATCTAATTTTAAAATCTAGCCTAAGGATCATCAAGAATAGATTGTGTTGATGGAGCTAAACCTCTTACTTATTGAAAAGTTAAAATACAACTTATTTCAATTAAGCATTGAAGCATGTCATGTCACATGTTGACCATTGACCCTTGACTTTAACTTATTGATTATTTGACTTTAACTTTAATTGTTAACTTATTGACTTTGACTTAAAATATTCTTGAATCTTCTTAAATCTTCTTGAATCTTTCGAAATCTTATTGAATCTTCCTTATTGACTCCAAAATAGAAAAAAAAAAAACAACTTGCAAATTCGTCCAATTCAAACAAATTAATTTTACAATAAGAAATTAAACTAATTAACTTGAATTTTTTATTATGCGGCTCCAAGGTTGTACTTATAGTTGAATCCACCAACTTGCTTATAATGTGAAAGACAAAAGAATTCAATGCTTGTTTGAACTTCTTTATTTTTGATCTTATTATTGGTCTCTTATAATGTAAAGGATCACTTGGTTTGATGGGTTTACTTAGCTTGACTGCATCAACATTCATGCAATAAACTGTACAAGGGTAGCTGAAAACAGCTTAAAGCTGTATAAAATTATTTACCCGAGTAGCTGTAGAGAAAATGTATAAGTAATATAGTGATTAACTAGAAGATCAGTTGCGTTTCTGAAGACTTAAGAGCTTCCATTTTTCTTGATAAAATGTCCTTTTCGAAACACTTCTTGTTTGGTGGTATTTTATTTCTGAAATATACATCTATGAAATATGCTTAGGAAACCTCCAAATTCACAATATTCCCCACACTGAAAGATTTAATTTGTCAATATGTTATTGATATGATGTTATTAAGTATGGCGATAACATTTTTAATAGTGCATGCATTTCAGCTACAGCTTTATTTGACACATCTCCAGAAACAAACTCATTCACTATCCCATCCACTTCTATCATACTACAACCCGGTGTTTTCTTTAGCCCTCTCTCACCAATCATCCTGTGTATCTTAGATGCATCCTCACCTCTTCCACTATTCAAATAAATGTTTGACAACTGAACAAGGGCTGCATCTTCTTCGTTACCATTACCGTCTTCTAGTTGTAGAAGCTCCTTAACCGCAAGTTCTGCAAGCTCAACATTCTTATGGGTTCGACAACTACTTAAAACAGCCCCCCAAACTGAAGCAAGCGGCTTCATAGGCATTCTCTTTATAAGCGCAATTGCTTCATCCCATCGACCTGCCCTGCATAGCAAATCCACCACACAACTATAATGTTCATGTCTTGGTACAACTCCATATCTTGCTTTCATATTGCATAAAAGAAACCAGCCTTCCTCTTGCAAACCTGCATGCGTACAAGCAGTTAAGACCGCCAGGAGGACAACCCCATCAGGCCTAACCCCATCTTCTGCTTGCATTCTTTCCAAGGAACTAATTGCTTTCCTTGCATACCCATGCATTGCAAGTCCCCCAATCATAGCTGCCCATGAAAATGCATTCCGTTTAGGCATCTCTTCAAAGACTTGCATAGCCATATTTATACATCCACATTTTGCATACATATCAACTAGCGCAGTTCCAACAAAAACATCACACTCCAGTGATTTTTTCTTTACATAATCATGAATCCACTTCCCTTGCCAAAGAGCACCAGATTTAGCACAGGCTGCTAATGCAGTAGTCACGCAAAACTCATCAGGCTCAACCCTCATAACAAACATATATCTAAAAACCCTCAAAGCCTCACTCTCTAAACTGGAATTGATATAACCATTCATAAGCACATTCCATTGAACAACTTCTGGATGACAAATTTCATCAAACATCTTATGTGCATCACTCATTATTTTACACTTTGCATACAATCTAACAACCGCGGTTTGAATATGTTCATCTGATAAAACAATTCCACTTTTACATACCCAACAATGGATTTGTTTACCCAGAAAAACCCAACTCGCATTTGCACACGCAAATAGAACAAAATGAAACGTATGATTCTGGGGCTTAATATTACCATCTCTTAACATGATATCAAAATATTGTAGAGCGAAATGAGGATTTAAGCTGCGAGTATAAGCTCTAATAAGAGTGTTGAAAATAAAAGAATTGGGTACTTCGATCTGGTTAAATAACAGAGAAGCGTAAGAGAGATTACCATGTGGACAGAGCGCACAAAAATCAATGAGTTTGCTTATTGCATAGTTGTTTGTGTGAATGCCATTGACAATAAAAGCTGCGTGAGTGGCCTTGAGTTGTCGCATGGTTGAACATTGTTGGGCTAAGAACATGCAGCGCTTCCATGCTTGAATGCTGAATTTGGTCTCTTGTAAGAGTTGGGTCATTTATGTATGTCCGTATCTTTCTGAGTTTGTTTTGATTTGAAACACTTCAATTAATTCTAACACTTCATTTCATTACCAATGTTTAGATTCAGCTTTGCTCACTTCACTTCAATGAGCAACACATACCCCAACGACTGCAGCGGTGCTTCAGGGATTGATTATAAACATAAATTAAAAATATTACAAAAATTAATAATAGTAAACAGCAAGAGCAGTACCCAATGTTATTAGAGCAAATTGCATTTTTTTTTTTATAAGATTCACACTCAAAATCGAATTTTTATACCGTCAACATTTAAACTTCTATGTTTATTTTTAAGTTAATTTTTTTTATGTTAAAATAAACTTAACTCTCTCTATTTTATTAAAATAAAATAATTTAATCCTTAAATTCTACTAAATGACATAACTTAGTCTTCATTTTTTTAATTATTTTAATTTAAATTTTGATACCAATTAAATTTCAGACAAATATGCATATCTCCATCAATACATTAACATTAACCCAAAAATAAAGTGGTAATTTTGATAAATTTAATTTATATTCATTTTTATTTAATTTTATTAATTTTTGTTCCATTTAAAATTAGTACTTATCTAAAGCTAAAGGCTAAAGCAATATACAAAGTGAATCACTTTAAAAGGATGTAAATTAATGAAATAAAAAATAAAAATATGGATTAAAATTAATGACATTATTTAAAATTATAATTTGATTTTAAAATTTTAAAATGATGAATATATGTATAACTGTTGAAAATTTGGTAATAGTTGCAATTTAAATTTTTAAATAATTAAAAAAATAAAAAATAACATTTTTTAATTTTATTAAAATAAAAAGGATTGAAGTGTTACTTTTTATTAAATAGATGGAGTAAAATATCGTATTTATTGATAACAACAAAAAACTTAATAAAAAGATTAAAATGTTGATGTAATTAAAATTACGGAATATAAAAATTTGGTTCTTAAATAAGAAAAAAAGTGTAAATTAGTTTCAATTTTAGGGAGAGAAATATAATTGACTTATGTTATTATAATAATTGAAATTTGTAGAGTCTAGCTAAATTTTGAAATTTTAAAAATAAAATCCTTAAAATTTTATCATATTTTTAAAATTATTATATTATATTGTTAATATATAGTTTTGGCCATTTAAAATATAAAAAAAAAATCCGATAATGAAGAGATGGAGTTGTATGATGAAAAATTATCATTTTTGGTTCCTTCAAGTGATGAATTTCTAAGAATTTACTTATCCCAATAATAATAAAAAAAAATCTGACTTGAATGATCTTATATTAATAACAAAAAAAATTCATATATATATATAATTTGTATCATACATATTTTTAAAAATCAAACACATTTTTATCAATAAAAATTTATTAGAAATTGATATTCTATATTTTTAACTAGATAAAAAAAAATATGAATTTTAAGATTTTATCAATTAACTTAAAAAATTGAAAATAAAAATTTAATTGAATAAAAATAAAAATGGTAAAAATTTAAGTAACATAATTTAAAAATATCGGGATTCAATTATATTTCTTGTAAAAATTTAATTAGATATAATATTAAATATAAGAGCTAAAATTTTGACAAAAAAATTTAGTTTATAAAAAATAAAAATATAAAAATTCAATTGGAATTCAATAGAATAAAATAAAAAAAATCCAGACACAATGAAAAAATAAAAAAAAGCTAAGGAACTAAAAGTTGCGTTCTGCCATATTACTATTAAATAGGGGTTGTGTCACATCTGCTTTTTCACACCTTTGTTTAATCTCTGTATTTTTTTAAAATAAAAAAGGACAGTCATATGTACAATGAAATTAGTTTTTTTTTTAAATAAAAAGATTTTTTTAAAAAAAAAAAAAGATATTGGAACCTTAGCATACGAAGGAAGGAGAAGAATGAATACAACATAGCAAGGGAAAAGAAATAATGATATAAAACTATATACTCCTATCGATTGTTCTCTCCGTACACAGTAACACAAGGTTTGATATCTCGTAATTTTAACAAGGGAAGGATTTTCACCAGTAATCCTTTCCTTACTTCTTTTCTGTTATATTTTTTTTCTTTTAAATAATATAATGTTAATATATTGTTGTGTTGTCATAGTTTTGGTCTTGATAGCTTGTGTGCCAGCCTGTTTGTGCAGTAGTTAGGTAGTCTTGCCACCCTCTGTTGTCTCCTCTATTTCAGCTTGCCAAAACATCAACCGGTCTATACCCTAACAAGGCTTTGCAAGATTGTTGTGAAGGACGGAGATCCTTGTCCCCGGAGGTCAATTGACTCAGTCTGATAGTTGATCTTCTCATCTCTATTTTGCTTGCAGCAATTTCTTCATCGTCTGGACACAATCAACTCTTTCAGTCCAAAACACCAACTGCTCCAACTAGTTTGGCATGAAGTTAAGCAATATCAGACTACTGCTGCCATAGCCGCCTAAAATTAGATCATGGGCTCTATAATAAGAATGGCCCATCATCTTGTAAAAGCCTAAGATGTTTTTATGTTTTTTGGTTTATCCAAAAATGTTGGCTCTTTTGAATGTTAAATGTACTGGTATTTAATATAATATCTTTTCATTTGGTTAAAAAATACAACATAGGAGAAGTAGAAAAAAAATTTTCTAAAACTAATTAAGCATTAACAAACATATTATTATACGTTTGTCGGTAACAAACATGGTTTTATGTTCTCTCTTGATAGTTCTCTCTTAACAGTACTATAACCTTTGATAAGTTATGTTTCTATAGGGGATGGATACTGATTTTAACTAATAATCCTCCCCTTGTTGTTGTCCTTTTTTTATTTTTGATTTCCTTTAAATAATAATATGTTTATATAAGTGTGTTTTCATAGTTTTGTTCTTGATTGTCTTTTAGTGCAAATGGTTAGGCAATTCTGTAACCTTATGTTTCACCAAGACTGCTGAGGTGCAACGGACTGTTGCTACTTTGACTGGCACTGAAGCTTCTTCTCGATTGGGTTTAGCTTGCCACAACATCAAAAGGTGTCTACCTTAACAAGGTTTACAAGACTGCTATAAAGAATGGAGATCTTATTCCTCAGAGGTCGACTGCTTTAGTCTGGAGGTTAATCTTCTTCTCTCTACTTTGCTTGCAACTGCTCCTTTAATATCTAGACATTATCATCTCTTTCAATCTATAACACCAACAGCTCAAGCCATTTCGGCATGAAGTGGCATAACGTTAGACTCCTACTATCGCTGATACCGTCACCATGTGGCCTTTTGCCATTTCCTCTCATCATATTAGGGTTACAACTTTAAAATATATTTTTAGACTTTATCTTAAAAGTAGCCCATCAAATTGTAAAAACCTTAAATGTTGTCACGACCTGAACCTAAACGACATGTGACCAGCACTAAGGAATGATAATACATAAAGTAACCAAAACTCATAGTAAGTCTTAAGGAAATTTTCAATAAATTATGGGAAAATAAATTAAATGAAATGTTTAAATAATATAAATAACACAAATAACATGATATCCAAAAAAATCTTTGATAAAATATAATAATCAACATTAGTACAAATCTTTAATACAATAATAATCCATAAAATATAATATAATAGTTATCCACTACTACTGTGGTATTCTAGATTTCAAATACATAACAGTACATGTCATATAGACCTACATAGAATAGCCAAAAAAGAAGAAATCTGGTGTAAAGTAGGCGAACTAACAAAAGACTCCTGGGATCCTAAAAAAAATAATTGAAGGGAGTCAGACCTCACTGAATAAGTTAAAAAAAGAAATGTATATAGTGTGAAAATCTCTTTTAAAAATAAATTTTATGAAAATATAAAATTTATAATTTAAAACATTTGATTTATTGAAATCCTTTTTACTGAGATAAAGTATTTGAAATCATAAAATACTATAAAAATATAATAAACTTTCTTAAATCATTTTTATAAGAAAATTATATAGAACCCTAATCCACAATTCTAATAGTCTTTCAACTCTCTTATAATCTAAAGACTGCCGGTTCCCAAAAGCAAAACATCCACTGAGCTACCAGCAACAGTCAATCACTTAAACCAACATTTACTAGCGATTCCCGAGAGCAAAACATCACCAAGCTACCGGTCCCAGTAATATATAAATCACGCCCAAGAGCAAAGCATCACCGAGCCATATAACCTCTAACACTCACTCTTAATCCTACCAATGCACACACGGTCCTGATGAAACCTATCAGGTAGCCCATTCTGCTGTAGTTTCTTTTAAAATAAATAAAATAAGAAAGATTACAATAAAATAAAAATTAACTAATTATATGAAAATTTAATGTAAACATACTTATATAACCATAGTAAATAATAGGAGAATTTAATCCAAGTATATTCTTATAATAATATAATTCTTTTAATAAATTCTCTTATTTATCAAAATCAATAAATTTATATTTAATATAAAATATCCTACACACAGTTCAGTTATTAACTTATAGATTGAATACACTCCTTTGTGCAGTTGCACTCGACCCAACCTGTCAACTTGACTGGAAGCATGGCTAAAGAAAAAAAAACGGAATTCCTATAAATTCTAGATTACTCAGGAAAGATTCGATTAAAATATGACTCTACTAAAATCTACTCGGTATTATGTTTTATGAGAAATCTACTGAAAATTCGGCAGAGTCTCCTTTATAAAACTAATATCTCTCTACAAAAGTGGAGTCAATCTTGCATAGAAAAACACTTCAAATACCAGCAACAACTTTAAATCTCGGGTTAAGTCCCCAAACTACATTTTATACCTAACCAAGAACCAATTTCATAAATCACAATTTATAAACAATAAAATTCCATTTAAATACCAAAATTAATTTATTTACACAATAAAAAGCATAAAAGACATTTATTTACAATATAAATAATAAAATCCACATTAATAATTAAATTATATTATAAAATCCTTTATTCTAATTTTTAAAATTAATTAGTATTTAATTACTGATAATCATTTAAATTATTCAATAATATAATTAAGCAACTGAAAGCTCATTTAAATTTTAAAAATCATAAATACAATTTTATTTGGATATTATTTTGATAATTACTAATAACTAGCTAAAAATATAAATTAATTCATAAAAATTATTTTAATATTATTTATTACTCAAAAACTATCCAAAACATAATAATTCACCATAATTTCAATTAAAATATAAAATTTGCTAATTTATACTAATTTTTCTCAAAATTCATTTTTGACATAAACATTTGGAAATTTATAATAAAAATTTGGTACATAATTTTAATAAACTTCCTTAACAAAACTTGCTTAAAATAATTAGTAGAATTTATTAAAAATACGAAAAAATTTTGGGTTCGAAAACAGTGTCATGAATAGTAACCTGAGACCCTGAGAATTCAAAAAATTCATAAAAATTATTTTTGGAAACCTTACAACACCCACAATAATTTGTCCTAAATAACCAACATCAAATAAAATCAAATTGACATTCAATTTCACAATTTAATAAAAATACCCAAAATTAAATTTTATAAAATTAGAGTTGTTACTGGTGTTAAAATTCGAAATTGATTAAGGGAAAAGAAAGCGCAAAGGATGAGGATTAATTCAAGACCGGTGGCGTGCCTTAGGTGGTCAGAATCAGCTCTGGCGACCACCCATAGCAAACGACACCAAGAGAGAAAGAGAAGGAGAGGGAGTGGTAGCGATGGGAAGAGGAGGAGGTGGAGGTGGCATCAATAAGTGGTGGAGCGATGGCGGTGGGCGATGGTGGAGCAGGTGGCTGTCGGTGGGAGGGAAAGAGGAAGAAAGAAGAAAAGAAAAGAAAATGAAGAAGAAGAAAGGAAAAGAAAAAACATTTTTGCTATATATATGTATGTATGTATCAAATATATTCTTAAAATTAAATTACATTTTTAGTAACACTATAATTTTAATACCAATTTAATAAAATTAATTAAATCTAATAATCCTCATTTAATATTAATAAAATAAAATTCACATTTAAATTCCTAATTAATTCATAAAAATTCAGATTATTACAGTCTTCTCCCCTTAAAAGAAATTTGTTCTTGAATTTTTGATAAATAAAAGATGTAAAATATATATTTTTAATGAAAAGGATAGGGATAGGCCACCCGCATCATTGCCTCTATCTCCCATATGTAGTCCTCTACTGTGGGGTTGCTCCACAACACCTTCACCATCGGGATCTCCTTAGTACGAAGCTTACGAACTTAGCGATCCACAATCACCATAAAATATTCTTCATATGATAGATCTTCACTTAGCTCCACTGTCTGAGGCTAAAGAACGTGAGAAGGATCAGGAACATACTTCCTTAATATAGATACATGGAACACTATATGGATTTAAGATAATTCAGGTGGCAACACCAATCTATAAGCCACTTCTCCAACTCTTGAACGTATCTTGAAAGGTCCAATGTATCTCGGGGCTAATTTACCCTTCTTACTAAACCTTATAACCCCCTTCATTTAAGACACTTTCAAAAACATCATGTCTCCAACGGAAAAGGACACATCCTTTCTCTTAGGATCTGCATGCTCTTTTGTCTGTTGAAAGTTGTCCTCAACTGTTGTTGAATAATAGGAACCTTCTTAGAAGTAATCTGCACCAATTATGGACCTATCAGTTGTCTTTCTCCAACTTCCCAACACAATGATGATCTACACTTTCTACTATATAGTGCTTCATATGGAGTCATCTCAATACTTGCATGATAACTATTGTTATATACAAATTCAATAAATGGAAAATGTATGTACCATTGACCATCAAAGTCCATCACACACATCCTCAACATAACTTCCAGGGTCTGAATGGTCCTTACTGACTAACTATCTATTTGAGGATGAAATGCTATGCTAAAATTAAGTCTAGTACCCAATGCCTTATGCAATTTTTACCAGAAGACTGAGGTAAAAGTACCTCCTCTGTCAGACACTATACTCACTAGTACCCCATGGAGATAAACAATTTTGTTAACATACAACCTTGCTAATTTGTTAGTAGAGTATGTCTTCTTAATTGGCAGAAAGTGTGCTGACTTAGTCAGCTTGTCTACTATCATCCAAATAGCATTATAACCACTAGTAGTACAAGGCAATCCAGTCATAAAATTCATAGCAATTATATCCTACTTCCACTCTAGGATAGGCAATGACTGTAATAATCCTGTGAGCCTTTGGTGCTCTAGCTTCACCTACTGACAAGTGAGACATTTAGATACAAATTATGCTATATCCTTTTTCATTCTTTTCCATCAATATGTATCCTTTAAGTCATGATACATCTTAATAAAAACTGGATGAATACTATAAGCAGAAAAGTGTGCCTCTTCCATAATTTCTTTTCTTAGCTTATCCACATCTGGCACACATAATCGAGTACCTAAACGTAGCACATCTTTGTTATCAATCATAAATCCAATGGACCTACCTTGTTGCACTTCAAACATGATTTTCTGCAACTGTGGGTCCCTTTTCTATGCTGCCTTAACTCGATCCAAGTATACTGACCATACCCTGAACTGAGTAAAGATACATTTCTTAGTCACTTTCAACTGCAACCCTTGGTCGATCAACTCACACATCTCCTTAACAATTGGCCTCCTCTTTTTACTAATATGTGCAAGATTGTATACGAACTTTTAGATCAATGCATCTACAACTACATTTGCTTTACTTGGATGGAACAAAATAGAACAATCATAGTCCTTTAGAAGTTCCATCTATCTTCTCTGCTTTAAATTCAGATCTCTTTATTGGAATATGTATTTTAGGCTCTTGTGGTCATTGTATATTTCACAAGTCACACCATTTAAGTAATGCCTCCAAATCTTTAGTGTAAACACCACTACTGTCATTTCTATGTTATGAGTAGGATAATTTTGCTCGTGCTTCTTTAACTGCCTTAAAGCATAAGCAGCCACCCTTCCATTCTGTATTAACACACATCCCAATCCTACTTAGGAAGCATCATAATACACCATATACCTTTCATTCCTAGAAGGCAAAGTCAACATTGGAGCTAAAGTTAACAAGTCCTTAAGCAATTGAAAGTGCTTTTCACATTTGTCTGTCCACACAAACTTAGCATTCTTCTGGGTCAATCTTGTCAAAGGTGCAACAATCTTAGAGAAATCTTTCGCAAATCTCCTATAATAGCTAGTTAAACCCAAAAAACTCCTTACTTCTGTGACTGATGTGGATCTTGGCTACTCTATAATAGCTTTTATTTTCCTGGGATCCACTTGTATATCATCTTTGGATACCACATGGCCTAAGGATGCCACTTAATCCAACCAAAATTCACACTTCAAAAACTTGGCATATAGCTGGTGCTCTCTCAAAGTCTGAAGCACCAACCTCAAATACATTGCATATTTTGCCTTACTATTGGAGTATACCAGAATATCATCAATAAACATAATCATAAATCGATCCAAGAATGGCCTAAACACCCTAATCATCAAGTCCATAAAGGTTGTTGGGGCATTAGTCAACCCAAAAGACATTACCAAAAATTTATAATGGTCATACCTTATCCGAAATGTAGTCTTGGGTACATCTCCACCTCTAATCCTTAATTGATGATACCCATACCTTAAGTCAATCTTAGAGAAACATCGAGCTCCTTGCAATTGGTTAAACAAATCATCAATCCTTGGGAGTGGATACTTGTTCTTGATGGTATCCTTATTCAACTATTTGTAGTCGATACAAAGTCAAAGACTACCATCCTTCTTCTTCATAAATAACATAGGAGCACCCTAAGGAGATGTACTAGGCTAGATAAAACCTTTATCAAGCAATTCTTGTAATTTCTCTCTTAAATCTTTTAATTATGTAGGCGTCATTCTATATGGTGGCATAAAGATAGGATTTGTACTAGGCACTACATCGATGTAGAATTTTATCTCTCTGTCTAGTAGCAAGCTTAGCAATTCTTTTGGAAAAATATCTGAAAACTCGTACACAACTGGCACCTTTTCAACTGCCCCTTTATTTGCTTGTATATCTTTAACCATAACTAAGTAGCCTTAGCAATCTCTTCTAAGCATCTTCCTACCTGTGATTGTAGAAATAATATTCTAAGGCTTTGAACTCGTATCACCTTTGAATTTGAATTCCTCATTAGATGGAATTCTAAAAATTACTTCCTTCTCTTGACAGTCTACCGTGGCATAATACTATGCTAACCAATCCATCCCTAGAATCATATTGAAATCAATCACATCAAGTAAAACCAAATTTATTAGCAACTTTCTACCTTTCACCAACACTGGACAAGATGGAAATAACACATCTGTTTCTAACTCGTCACTAAGTGGAGTCATTATAAATAAAGGAATCAACAACTTAAAAGGCTGACATGTTATTCTAGAAGCAAACGTAGGAGACACAAAAGAGTGCAAAGCACCTGGATCAAATAAGACTCTAGTCTCAAAGTAGCACACTAGGAGAATACTTGCCACCATTGCATAGGATGCCAAAGCATCTTAAGGAGTCAAGGTGAAGACTCTAACCTGACCATGATATGCCTGCTGTGAAGTGGACGGCTATGCATATCCTTTACCCCCAACTTTACCTCTAAAACCTCTGCCCTGCTAATTCATATATTGAGTCGGTCGCTGCTGAGGATATATAGGTGTTTGATACTGCTGATGCACCTACTGAAATAGCTAAGCTACTGATGATGAAGATCCCTGAGCATATACTGGCTAGAACCTATAATTAGGACAATCCTTAGCAAAAATGCATGAACTATCCATATCGAAAACAAGCTCCTAGCACTAAATGACATGGACCCTGATGTACTCGTCCACAAGTATCACATGCATTAGCCCTAGATCCTAAATTTTGCATGTTTGGAGCTCTGCCCACTATTGCTACTGCTAGCACCAATACCAAATATAACATTTTTGCCACTCTTACGGCTCTGAGCATAATTGTACCTACCAGTTTGATATGCTCTAAACTATCTACTCTATTGAGAAGTACCCCCTGGCTAAGTATTCATGCTGCCTATCTGAAAAATAGGTTGCTAAACCCCCTGAGCTGATTTGCCATTACCATTCTCGTAAAGATCCTATATGGTGCCATGTCAAATATGTCTTTGTTCAAGTTATTTGGCCTCACTAACTACACTCTTAAGGCTTTCACCCCTTATTTGGATGCCAATAATAGTTGAGCCTAACCCAGTCACATAGAGCTCCACTGCTATCATCTCATCCTGCATCACATCCGTAGCATTACATGACAGTCTAAAGAACTCTCAAGTATAGTCCTCAACTGATCGATCTCTCTTAGCAATATTCAGTACCTACCACCTATAGTTCTCTCTCATCAATATTGGGTAGAAAAATCTCATAAATCTCTCCTTAAAATCCAACCAGGTCATCATAGTCATATAAGACTGGATAAACTACATGAACCAGTCCTGAGCTACAGCTGATATGGATAAGTCTACTATTATGATCCTCTAGTAATATGTGTATCCTATTCAGGTTCTAGCCTCGATGGTATTTATAAAGTCCAAAGCATCTTATGTACCATCAAAAGAAACTCGCCCAACTCTGGAGTACAGTAAGGTGACATCAGCATCTATCATCCCTTAATTCCTCTGCTAAAGCATCTGTTGTACTAAGGGCATTGCTTAGTTAAGGGTTGCCAAGCCTTGATTAATTCCTGTCATACCTACTGCAAAGGTTGCAGGATCCTCTATTAGAATTTCAGGCCCTGCTTGCTGCTATTCCTACCTCTAAGTTGCTACTGCTTTAACTCTACCTTTGCCTCCACCTCTACCTTTACATCAAAGAGCAGGAGGAAGAATCTTATCATGAGTAGACTGTTCAACTTCATTCTCCTCAAATGCTACTTCCGCAATAAAAGCAGTTCATGCTCGCCTTATTCTCAAAAGAGACACAAACAAATTCAAGACAAGACAAGGATACTACATAAGTACAAAATGCAAGAAATAAGGAAGACAACGAGTGATAATTATCAACCTATTACCGCAGTAGGTCACGAAAAATAAATATTTACAAATGAAGAAACATATGAAATGAGCCAAAGCTCTGATACCAACTTTGTCTCGACCTGAACCTAAAGGGCATGTGACTGACACTAGAAAATGAGAATACATAAAATAACCAAAACCCATAGTAAGCCTTAAAGAAAATTTCAATAAATTATGGGAAAATAAATTAAATGAAATGTTTAAATAATATAAATAACACAAATAACATGATATCCAAAACAATCTTTGATAAAATGTAATAATCAACATTAGTAAAAATCTTTAATACATTAATAATCCATAAAATATAACAGTACAATTATCCACTAGTATTGTGGTGTTCTAGATTTCAAATATATAACAGTACATGTCATATAAACCTACATAGAATAGCTAGAGAAGAAGAAACCCGACATATAGTATGCGAACTAACATAAGACTCTCGGGATCCTGAAAAAAATAATTAAGGGGAGTCAGACCCCACTGAGTAAGTTAATAAAAGAAATGTATATAGTGTGAAAATCTCCTTTAAAAATATATTCTATGAAAATATAAAATTTATAATTTATAATTTAAAACATTTGATTTATTGAAATCCTCTTTACTAAGATAAAGTATTTGAGATCATAAAATACTATAAAAATATAATAAACTTTCTTAGATCATTTTTATAAGAAAACTAAGTAGAATCCTAGTCCACAATTCTAATAGTCTTTCAACTCTCTTTTAATCCAAAGATTGCCGGTTTCTGAGAGCAAGGCATCCACCGAGTTACTAGCCACAGTCAAATCACTTAAACCAATATTTACTAGCGGTTCCCAAGAGCAAAACATTACTAAGCTACTGACTCCAATAATATATAAATCACAAACCCGAGAACAAAGTATCACCGAGCTATATAATCTCCAACACTCACTTTTAATCCTACCAATGCACATACGGTCCTAATGAAATCATCAGGTAGCCCGTTCTACCATAGTTCATTTTAAAATAAATAAATTAAATAAAACAAGAAAAATTACATAAAAATAAATAAAAATTAACTATTAATATGAAAATTTAATGTAAACATGCTTGTATAATCATAGCAAATAATAGGAGAATTTAATCCAAGTATATTCTTATAATAATATAATTCTTTTAATAAATTCTCTCATTTATCAAAATCAATAAATTTATATTTAATTTAAAATATCCTACACACTATTCAATTATTAACTTATAGGTTGAATGCGCTCCTCTGCGTAGTCGCACTCAACCCTGACCTGTCGACTTGACTGGAGGCGTGACTAAAGAAATGAAAATAAATAAAAACGGAATTCCTATAAATTTTAGATTTCTAAGGAAATACTTGATTAAAATATGACTCTACTAAAATTGACCTAATGTCATGTTTTATGAGAAATTAACAAAAAATTCGATAGAGTCTCCTCTATAAAATGGAAATCACTCTACTAAAGTAGAGTCAATCTTGCACAAAAAAATACTTCAAATACCAGTAATAACTCCAAATCTCAGGTTGGGCTTCTGAACTACACTTTATGCCCAACTGAGAACCTATTTCACAAATCACAATTTATAAACAATAAAATTTCATTTAAATACCAAAATTAATTTATTTACACAATAAAAGTATAAAAGACATTTATTTACAAAATAAATAATAAAATCCACATTAATAATCAAATTACATTATAAAAGCCCTTATTCTAATTTTTGAAATTAATTAGCATTTAATTACCGATAATCATTTAAATTATTCAATTATATAATTAAGCAACCGAAAACTCATTTAAATCTTAAAAATCATAAATGCAATGTTATTCGGATATTATTCCGATAATTACTAATAATTAGCTAAAAATATAAATTAATTCATAAAATTATTTTAATATTATTTATTACTCAAAAACTATCCAAAACATAATAATTCACAATAATTTGAATTAAAATATAAAATTAGCTAATTTATACTAATTTTTTCCCAAAATTCATTTTTGACATAAACATTCAGAAATTTATAATAAAAATTCGGTACATAATTTTAATAAATTTGTTTAAAATAATTAGTAGACTTTATTAAAAATATAAAAATTTTTCGGGCTCGGTAACAGTGTCATAAACAGTAACCCGAAACCCTGGGAATTAGAAAAATTCACAAAAATTATTTTCAAAAACCTTACAACACCCACAATAATTTGTCTTAAAGAACCAATATCAAATAAAATCAAATTAACATTCAATTTCACAATTTAACAAAAATACCCAAAATTAAATTTTGTAAAATTTAAATTATTATCGGTGTTAGAATTCGGAATTAATTGAGGGGAAAGAGAGCCTGGAGGATGAGGATTAATTCAAGACCGACAGCATGCCTTGGGGTGGCTACAATCGGCTCCGGCGACCATCGACACCAAACGGCATCGAGAGAGAAAGAGAGGGAGAGGGAGTGGTGTCGATGAGAAGAGGAGGTGGAAGTGGCGTCGACAAATGGTGAAGTGATGGCGGTAAGCGGTGGTGGAGCAGGTAGCTGTCGATGGGAGGGAAAGAGGAAGAAAGAAGAAAAGAAAAGGAAGAAGAAGAAAAAAAAAACCTTTTTGATATATATATATACAATTTTTTTTAAGTAAAAAAAAGTATACTTGTATGGGTATAATATTAAAATTACCCATTCCAATAATTACACACTTATATATATATCAAATATATTCTTAAAATTAATTATATTTTTATTAACACTGTAATTTTAATGCCAATTTAATAAAATTAATTAAATTTAATAATCTCCATTTAATATTGATAAAATAAAATTCATATTTAAATTTTCAATTAATTCATAAAAATTCAAATTATTACAAATGTATTCTGACATTTCAAATTGTGCTGACCCTTCAAGATCTACTATTGCTAATTTAATATATCATTTCCTTTGATTTGGTAAAAAAAAAAACATATTATTATACTTTTTCTTTTCAAGGTTTAGTGCCTGCCCAGGTAAGTAACGTATCCCACTCTTGAAAGTCAATTAATGTGATAGAAGCCTTGCAAGTGAAACCTACATATCACACATTTCCAACTGTATATAAACTAAAAAATGGGGAGAAACAGCAATATCTATTCATCAAACAAAAAACAAAAAATCCTCTTGCATACATTTTGCACTCAAATCAGCAGCAAAGAAAAATGGAGACAGGGAAGAAAAGAATGGCTGTTCTGGTTGGGTGCAACTATCCAAACACCAGAAATGAGTTGCATGGATGCATAAATGATGTTATAGCCATGAGAGATGTGCTTGTTAAACGATTCGGGTTGGAGCTTAGCAATATTGAGCTGCTAACAGATGCCCCTGCACCAGGGTCTTCGCAAATCATGCCTACTGGTGCAAACATAAAGAAGGCTCTTGATCGGATGGTTGATAAGGCTGAATTCGGTGATGTTCTTTTATTCCATTACAGTGGACATGGAACAAGAATTCCTTCAAAATTTCCTGGGTATCCCTTTAGGCAGGATGAAGCAATTGTGCCCTGTGACTTCAATCTCATCACTGGTAAGTATTCGCCTGCTTAATTTTTCCAAGTCTATCATGAATGACACATTATTAGAAATTAATATCCAACCACCCAAATTACTTTTATAATAAAATCGTACAAAAATTACTATGATAATAAAAATGCTCATTTATGTTTTTATTTTCAGTTGAATATATATTATTTTTAATTGAATGATTGTACTGTAAATATTCATGTTTAAAATATTTTTTAATTATATTTTAAGTATTATTGATAATATTAGTATTATAACAAAGAATAATCATATATGTTAAGGTGCAAAAAGAATGAATTTCTTTGGGATAAGTACAATTTTGATTCTTATAATTTTATCTTTTGGCAAAACCTGTTTTGTGATATTTTTTTGGCATTTAAGTACCCTATGTCACACATTTTTTTTACACTTTAATATCATTCTAATAAAAATTATTATTATTTTATGAGAAAATATTAATATAATATTAAATTTCAATGATAATTTTTTTATATATGATTTATTATCAATTTAATCAATTGGTTATTTTTAAAAATATAATAAATTTATTTTAAAAATTATTTATTTTTATTCATAATTAAATTAAAAATACATCTGAATTTAAATTTTTTACAAGTTATATGATTTGAGCATTGAAAATGTATATTATTTTTATATTAAAGCATATATTTTAAACAATATTTGTTAAAATGATAATAAAGTGTAGAAAATTGTAAAACATATGGTAGTTAAATATTAAAAAAAAAACTACAAAATTAGTTTTGCCAAAAGGTAAAACCATAAGAATTAAAATTATACTAATCTCAATTTTTTTCTTTATTTTTATTTTTATAGATATATATAAATCATTAAATTAAGTTTTAATGGTGCGTCGTTTATCTAAAATGTTTGAGAAAAACAAACTTAAGGAAGCCGCTCTCTTAACTTTTCAACCTCTTTTGATGAATATGAATTTATATAAAGATGTTTCTTGCAATATCTGTTGAATTTCAATCCAACACTGTATTAAAAAATTTTACGATTATTTGAAATTTCACGTGAGTTAGGTTGGTGTAAATGAAAATTTTGCAAACTAATATTTAATTCTAACTTTATAATGTTATAGAATTATTAAATACTAAATCTATTTTTATTGATGATATGTGTTTAGATCAAATTAATTTGGAATTCATTTACAAATGAATTCTATTTAAAAACTATTTGAAAATAAAATAAATTTCTTAATCATTTATTTGGTTCAATTTCATTAACTAATTACTTAATGAAACAACCGAAAAACTAACCAGAAACAACTGCAGCCAACTCAACTTTTCAAACCGTCTTTAATTAAATAATGGGTTTGTTACACTATTAGTACCATAATTTTTTATCATATTTCATTTTGGTACTAAAATTTTATTTTTTTCTTTTCAGTTCCAAAAATTTTATTTTTATTTCAAATTAAAATATATTAAACATATCTGATCATATTTAATATATGTGACAGACATAATAAATATATTTTTAGTATATTTATCATATAAATATCCTATTAAACAATTTAATTATTTTGTTGATTCCATAAAACAAAATTTACTTGTGTGCCCCATAAAATAAAATTTCAACAAAATTTATTTTATGGAGTCCACAAGGTAATTAGACCATTTAATGAAATACTTACATGGTAAATATATTAAAAATATATTTATTCTAGCTGTCATCTATATTAAATTTGATCGAATATGTTTGAGATACTTTAACTTGAAATAAAAATAGAATTTTTGGGACTGAAAAGAAAAAAAATTCAAAAGTTGATACTAAAATAAAACATAGTCTAAAGTTATGGTATCAATGGTGCAACAAACCCATTAAATAATACTAAATATATATGTTCTAAACAGGTTTGTTACACTATTGGTACTATAACTTTAGACCATGTTTCACTTTGATACTAAAATTTTACTTTTTTTCTTTTCAGTCCCAAAAATTCTATTTTTGTTTCAAGTTAAAGTATTTCGAATATATCCGATCAAATTTAACATACATGACAACTATAATAAACATATTTTTAGTATATTTACCCTGCAATCATCCCATTAAACAATTTAATAATCTTGTTGGCCTAAAAAATAAAATTTGATTGTGGGCCTCATAAAATAAAATTTTAGCAAAATTTATTTTATGGATCTCATAAGGTGATTAAACTGCTTAATGGAATATTTATATGATGAATATACTAAAAATATACTTATTTTGGTTGTTATGTATGCTAAATTTGATCAGATATATTCGAAGTACTTTAACTTAAAATAAAAATATAATTTTTAGGACCAAAAAGAGAAAAATTGAAAATTTGATATCAAAATAAAATATGGCTCAAAGTTAAGATATCAACAGTGAACTAAATCCGAACTAAATCCTATTCTGAACTAATAAAAAACTATCTGACATGTATACGAATTACTTAACTAATTAGTCATTTTCCTTACATCATTGATAGATTTCCTTTGTTTTTTTTTTTTCTCGTTTCAGTATTTTTTCTATAATCTTTACAATATTTCCTACATTTTCCTGATTTTTCCAACGAAGATAATATTTTTTTACATATATGAACAAGATGAATGAAGATAATAGTGATAGAATCAATTTTATTTGATAATTTAGAGTTAACAAGACCAATATGTACTCATTTCTTCACAAAATGTTACATATGCAAGTTCAAACCCGTTGACACCTGAGATTAAAATTTCATATATTGGTTCTTTTTTGTTGTCAATAATATTATTGCCTTAAATGTGATCTGGTATCATAATCTTGTAGATATGGACTTCAGACAACTGGTGAATAGGCTACCAAAGGGCACAAGCTTCACAGTCATTTCAGATTCATGCCACAGTGGTGGCCTTATTGATAAAGAGAAAGAACAGATAGGGCCTAACTCAACAGAAGAAACAACTAATGCAAAATGCGTCTCCTCCTATACTCCTAAACACATCCCATTTGATTCGATACTCCAGTATCTTTCTTCTCTAACAGGCATAAACACATCTGATCTTGGCACTCACTTATTAGAATATTTTGGAGCTGATGCTAGCTTGAAATTCAAGTTACAATCACTTGAACATGATGTGTTTGAATCGTTAAAGCCGGACGATGGAATTTTGCTAAGTGGGTGCCAAGCAAATGAAACTTCTGCCGATATGAACCCCGGTGGGGGTAGAGGACAAGCCTATGGAGCATTTAGCAATGCAGTGCAGACGGTACTAATGGAGAATCCAGACAGAATAATAAGCAATAGGGAGATAGTGATGATGGCTAGAAAGGTACTAGAGGCACAAGGCTTTGAGCAACATCCTTGCTTGTATTGCAGTGATAATAATGCTGATGCACCTTTCTTGTGGCAGCCTCCAGAAGGAACCACTTCATGTTTATGATATGTACCTTAGCTTATTGGTTTTTCTGTCTTTCAACCAAGTTCGGCTTCTATTTTCGCGATTGTTGAAATAAATAAATTATTAATTGCTACTCGTCACAAGTAATACGATCAGTATATCTTTATATGATAAAAAAAATTAATGATTTTTAATTTTTATATCTATACATTTTGATCGCCCAAGGTAAAAAAAATTATAATTTCAGGTGTATGGTATTTTTTACGATAAAAAACTACTTATAATTTAATCCATTAACATATAGAGCTACCTTATAAAAATTGTTTAATTTTTATAATAATATATAATGGAAATATTTTAATGACTATAATGAAAATATTTTTATAATGGTACATTTATATATAATAAGATTAGACATTTAATCCATTTATAATGTAAATCCATTTATACCGATTCAATTTCAAATCGCTTCGTATTGCGTTGGAAATTGCCAGATATTAGATTTATTTGGGGGAGAATTAGAAATGACCTTTGCGCTAGGTCATAAGTCGGGATAAATTGGGCTTAACCAGGCTCAATCATACGATTCATACCACCTTAAGCCCGAACATGGCTAGCTAGCCCATGCGCATCCGGACATCAGCATGCAACACAGAAATGAAGTGTGATGGTCGAGAAATCCAAAATTGAACCACTGAGTGAGCATTGAATATCAATGAGCATGAACTTAGTAGCGCGCAATTTCTTCTTCTTGCAATGCGGAATTTATACAAAGGCGGCTGTAAATATCAGTGGCAAACGCAAATTTGCAGCTACTTTAACAACTATAGCTCGCAAGGTTCGTTAAGTTCTTTTGCTCTTTTATCTCTAATCTTTCTTTATTTCTTTTATGCTGTTTCTGAACCTTTTAACTTTCTTTTTCCTGTTGTTTTGGTAATGATGATTTCTTGTGTTTTGACTGGTAGTCAAATGAGGAGCTACTAGTGGTGGTTGGAGGTGGAGCAGCAGGAATATACGGAGCAATTAGAGCCAAGACAATAGCACCTAACCTTAGTGTTTTGGTCATAGAGAAAGGAAAGCCTCTATCTAAGGTTTTGGTTTTTCTTAACAAAAGAAAAAAAAAAAAAAATTTAATTTTTTATTCGCTTTAAATATAAATTGATATACCCATGTGTTATTGTGTTTTTTGGTGGTTTGTTGATAATGATTGTTTCTATTGACAGGTGAAAATATCTGGGGGTGGTAGATGCAATGTTACAAATGGGTATTTTTCTGATCATATGGTAAGCAATTTCTATTTAACAATGGAATGGACTGTAGCAGCATTGTCTGTCTTTTGCTCAGTATTGGAACTCTTTACAGCACTTCTGTATTATGCCGTTTGTTTATGATTTAACAACTGTTATTTTTTATGTTTCTAATGCTACTATGTGTGTTTTTGTCAATTGGATATGGGAAGGAAACTTCACCATATGCCACTTCCCATAGTTCTCACTAAAATTTCACCATATGCATGTTCTTTTCTTACTGATTGAATTTTGTTACTATGTTGGTCATAACAGGACATGAATATTGGCTGGTTATGTCATGTTGAAATGTTCCATAAATTCATGGAGCTTTTTAGTTTTAAAATTTTATTTCAACACATATACACTCATGTTGCATGCGATAATTGGTCTTTTTATTGCCACAATAATATTTTGAAACCATTTCAAGTGCAATGTGATTAAATAGTCCAATATTTAATTTAAACTTTTGGAGTAATGTCATAAAACTTTCTTTCTAATCCCTACTATTTTTTGCAACTGGAACTACCTTATGATGAAAGAGAAAATTCTGATGCACTTGATCAGTTTTTCAGAGGTCATGACCTTAGTGTTAATTTTTAATGTTAGATATTTCCCAAACAGTATACATAATTTCTGACCACTATTATGAACATGTTGAACTACAATAGATTCAAGGAAAATACAATAGTCTAGCCGAAATTGTTCATTCTACTTATGATTCTCCTTTACAATTCATTATATTTTCAGGTTTTGGCAGAACATTATCCCAGGGGTCATCAAGAGTTGAGAGGGTATTTTTTCAACATGCATGGTCCTCTAGATACCATGTCCTGGTTTTCTGATCATGGGGTGGCACTGAAGGTTGTCATGAAAAATGCTTGTATTATTTTACTAAACTTCATTTGTGTATCCTACTTATCCATATCTGCCTATAGGTTGAGGATGACGGAAGAGTGTTTCCTGTCAGCAACAGTTCATCTTCTATTATTGATTGTCTTCTAACTGAGGCAAAGCAGAAGGGAGGTAGTTCTTGACCCACAGCATCCGTTTCTTAATTTGTCAAACTTGGAAGTCAACCATTTTTGTTTAAAATCTCTTTCTTTCTGTTTCTTTATATAAAATGTTGATGCAATGAGTCCTCAAGACATGTATGAAGAAAAAGATGGAAGGCTGGTCTTGTGGTCTTCTTATTCTTGGGAAGTTACAGTTGTTTGTGCATTTTATCATATGCTTCACGGAACATTTAACTAGGAGCTTTCTCAATGTTATGGGAAGTTTGAAAGCCATCAATCTGAGATGTTATTTCTTCTGACAGTTTCTCTGCAAACTGGAAAACTTGTAACGAATGTGTCTGCTAATGCTAGTGGAAAGTTTCATTTGAAGGTTGAGAAACGCACAGTTGATTTTGTTGAATCTGTTGAAGCTGATTTTCTATTAATTGCTAGTGGGAGTAGCAGACAGGTACTAGCAGATGAATAGTTCATTTGCATCATGCATGTAACTGAAATATCTGATAAAATTCTTTTTAGTGCTTGTCACAGGGTTATAGTCTTGCAACTCAGCTTGGTCATTCAGTTGTAGATCCAGTACCAAGCTTGTTTACTTTCAAGATTGAAGATCCTCAACTTGCGGAGTTGTCGGGGGTAAAGCTTATTTCTATTCAGTTAAAGCTTGGCCATTCTACTTTTAAAAGTTAAAGACACCCCCCTACAAGTATTGTGTGGTTCTCTGTGGTTGTGCACCCTCATAGTTATCTCTACTGCAACTAGTCAAACTGTGATTGCAAAGGTTACTGTATACACCACGATTAATATCAACATGCTTGCAATTTATACTAGCAGTCCCTTGTGCTTAAGCCCACCCTCAATTTATTCTGTACCATTTTGCTGAACTACCGCACTCTATATTCTGTGAAGTACATTATTGTTACAATGCAGTTAAGTTCATGATATCATGTCTTGGGGCAAAGTTCATATTGTGTCATAACTTTGAAAATGAATTATTTCAAATTTAATATACTCCTCATATCATTTCATTTCAATAATTCTGCAGTGAAACAGCTTTTATACTTTCAACCATCATGGCACATGTGCATACCCAAGCTCTCTAGATATTTCATTGCATATTCACAAGTTAAAAATGTGTCATAGTAATCTTTCTTTTTTTTTTAATTGTATATTATGCTAAATTTTTGGGTTTTATAATGGTCAGGTTACATTTCCTAAGGTGGAAGCAAAGCTCAAATTAGAAAATATCCAAAGAAAAATACCACAACTTACACAGGCAATATTTTTCAGCTTCTGTGATGTAAATGCATAATGAGTTTATGACTTAACAAGAAATCTGTTGAACATAGGTTGGGCCCATGCTAGTTACACATTGGGGACTCAGTGGACCAGTAATTCTTCGGCTATCTGCTTGGGGGGCTCGCGATCTGTTCAATTCAGGTTACAAAGGTATTTTGAGATTTTTTATTTTGCTCTCTCTCTCTTTCTCCCTCCCACCAGCAATCACAACCCCTGCCCCCAACATCCCCTTCTTCCTCTCCTTATACTTGTGGATGATATTGATGCAGGCATGCTCATAGTGGATTTTGTACCTGATTTGCATATAGAAGATGTAAAGTCAACCCTCAATGAACATAAGAACAAATTTGCGGTAATCTTTTCAAATATTTTCATAGAAAGCTTCTTGCAAGTGCATAACTCATAAAAGGAATAGTTTTATTGCTAGAGTCTGGACTATAAAGCTGTTGGGCAGTTTTGTGATAGAGCTGAAATCAAAGAACTTGTTTAGTTACCAAAAACATTTTCCATTTTCAGTATTCAGTGTTATGTTTACTTTCCTTGTTTTCTGAAAAACCAAACTCCAACTTCCAATTTTTAGTTTTCTTGGAATGGTTTTCTTCAAAACAGGTCTGGATTTTTACTACTAAACAGCCCCATAGTCTACATCTGGGATGACTTGAATATATAGGTAATAAATTGGTAATTCTAGAAATTTCTCTATTGATTCAAATGAGTATAGCGCAAGTAAATGTATATTACCTATTAGCATTAACTTTATGGTAACATTGGAAGAGGGATGGTTTTCCTTACAATGATAGTATTAGCATCTTACCTCATCTTTTGGTACAAAATGGGGCTAGCAGCCCAAAACTAGCCAACCCACTTCTTTGGGAAGGAAACTCTAGTTATATCTCTAAGGAGAAGTTGTTGCACTCCATTTGGAGGTTGTGAAAGCACATGAAAGCCTGTTGATGCATTGAAAATTTGGTTGGCATGCCAATCTGCCATTATGTTCCCCTCCCTGTGCAGTACTTGTGCAAACCTTCACACTCTAGTTCCTCACAAGAAGATCCTTAATAGCAAACACTATCTACTAATAATGTAATATATGTGATCGAAATAAACGACACTTATTAAACCAACAAAAATAATGTTGAAGTCAAGAGAAAAACTTACATAATCATGAATAATTAACTAGTACTCTCCCAACTCCAGAATAAAAAAATTTAGTTACTCAGTGTAATAATATCCAAATAAATCAAAATAAATATAGAGAAATAAAGAAGAAGAATATTAATGATGAATCTCTCTACATCACATCTCCACTTTTCTTGCAAGTGATTCTCTACGATTTTCCTCCTTGCTTGAATATGTTTCTTCATAACAATCACTTTATTAAATAATAATTCCTCTTGGACTTCTTGGTAACTTTTAGAAGGAAAAATGATTCTAATTGAACTTGAACTCCTCATGTAGTCTCCTCTTCAAATTCTTTCTTAAAATCTTAAAAGTTTTTACTTTTCCTCATTTGTAGCGCCGTGGTGCTGCAACACTCGCAAAATCGATTCACTAGAAGATTGTCTTGAATTTCTGAATAATCTGAGCCACAGCGCTACACCGCTCCTAGAGACCTTGCAAAATAACTTTAATTTTGTCCAATTGAGTCCAAAATTCTTTCATTTAATTAAAGCTTTTACTGCAAAACACAATTCAATTAGGCTTCAAATCACAAACAACTAAAAAATAAACTAGTAATTAAATAAAACAAAATCCTTATCTAATTCCAACTAAACTCTTCTAATTCATCAAGAATTTTTATGAAATTACACACAAAAAATACTACTTAAATTCAACCTATCAATTTGGCACATTTTTCTCCATTCAGTAAGTTTTTGGGCTATATCTTTAGAGAGATGTATAGCCTTAAGTTCCTTTTATGCCACCTTCTTTCTTGTAGGATCATATCATAAGAAACAACAATTTTATGTTGTCTGTCAACCTACCACAATCCTACTCCTTTACCGGGGCTTGTAATTTGCCAAGTACAAAGAATCATCGCTCGGATAAGTTAGATTTAAAATGTGTTATGAGAGAAAAATAAATTGTCAGTTCTCAATTTATTCACATTCCATTAATTATTGACCTACTGCATCTTTGATTCCTAAAGCAATGAAGCTATTATTAACATACTATTTCTTCTTTACAGAAGCAAAAAGCAGCCAATTCATATCCTTCTGAATTCGGCCTTACAAAAAGATTTTGGAGGTATATATTGGATCGTGAGGTACTTTGCTGATTCAGAAAAGAATATCATGCATTAATGTTTCATCATAATTATTCTCAATGTTCACTTTATTCATATGCAGAGCTTAATTGGAGATGCCTTGTGGGCTTCCATATCGAATAACTCTATCATTTCTATTACCCATCTCTTGAAACATTGTACGTTTAAAGTAGCAGGAAAGGTAATATTTACATTCTGAACACTCGAAGCTCTCTTGTGTTCTTTCACTCTCTCTAAGCCCTCTTAAATTTACTCCTAATGTAGGGTCAATTTAAGGATGAGTTTGTCACTGCAGGAGGTGTTCCCTTGTCTGAGGTTCTCTCTGCCACTCTCTCTCTTCTTTCCTTCCCAAGCATTGAAAATATAACTTGGTTTGTATTCCTTTCATCAAGGTCTCTTTGAATACAATGGAAAGCAAGATATGTCCACAGCTTTTCTTTGCAGGAGAGGTATTTTTCCATTTACAGTTATAGACCTTTTCTCTTCTTATTTTGTATTTAGAGTGAACTATTATGAGACCTTGTTCAGCATAGATTCAATAATTCCAGCATAAACTGCCTGAATATCATATAAGCAATCATCTTCCAAACTGTAGGTTCAATTTATATGCTGATTATGAACATAATATGCAGGTTCTAAATGTTGATGGGGTGACCGGTGGTTTTAATTTCCAGGTATAGAAATTGCCTTCTCAGCCCATATCATAATATACTTTTAGAACATAATATACTGCAGTGCTTGCTGGTTTATGGATTATGTGAAAACTATTTTTTTTTTTTTTTTGTTTAGCCATAGAGTTTTATGTCAACTCACCACATTGGTAACAAATTTATCCAGTGTGAAAATCTTTTTTCTGCTATGTCTATGTTAGTTTTTGGATTTTTTTTGTCCGAAAATTATTCTCTGCATTTTCCAATGTTTGGTGAGCTTAGGAAAACTGATCAGTAGAAAAGTATTTTCCTGGTCAATGGAAAACTAAGCCATTTTTGAGGAAAATGACTTCCATCTTTTCAAAACAAGAAGTCATTTTCTGGAACTTTCCAAACTTATAAAAATGTGAAAATCTCATTAAAAATTATAAATAAATATTTACTTATATAAAAGTAATTAGTCAATTAACTATGACAATCTGTGTACACCGTTAATAACCACTCATCAGCCTGCCATAATAAAATATCAAATTTATTATTTTTCTGTGTAATATGTATTAATAAATAAATTAAAAATATTTAAATACATTAACTATATAAAATTTATTTTATTAGGAGAATTATAAAGTTTTTCAATGATGCACACCAAACATTGGAAAATATGTCCTCTCATTTGTGTTTTTTTTTTCAAAAGCAAACGGAGTCATGGCAACTACGTCTCTAGCATGCAAAGTCATCTCTGAATCTCTATGATTGTATGATCTACACCAAAATTTTGGAGGCGTTCCATCAATAGACTAAATTCAATTGATAACTAAGGAATAATTTGTTTTCTTGTTTGGTAGGTCCAGCTCCAAAGTCATTCAGGCTTACAACCTTAGAACTATTCAAGTACATTTGTTCCATGTCGTTTTGTTTTATTTCTGGTGATGAATATTGAAAAATATGGTTTGACACCAAAGAAAGGATATGCCTTTGTTAATCATGTATGCTAGGGTAAGACATTAGATGAATCTTCACAAACTTGGTTATTAAGAAATTTTTAAAACTCGCTGAAAGTTGAGTAGTCAAATGATAAAAACTCTTTTCCAGGCATAAAGAGGTCATGATTCTAATTTCTAGCACCATTGGTGGTGAAATTTCCCTACTTTATTTGGCAAAAATTTTTAAAACTTAAAAACTGTTTGTAACTTTGTATAATGTATCCTTCCATACATTGATGATTAAATGAATTGTTATCTTTACAGAATGCATGGTCGGGGGGGTACATTGCTGGGACAAGTATTGGTGAACTAGCAATTGAAGATACTGAAAAGGAGAGACTTTTATAAGTTGAATTGTAATGAAAAATTAAAGAAAAATATTCATGTTAAAAAACTTATTTCTTTCTTTTTTGTTAATTAACCAAAGAAAATTATTGCTTAAAAATCAGCCAATACAAGAAGTTTTGTATTAACAGAAAATTGCAGAACACACACATATATATAAACTAACACATAGGATTAAAGCAACCAAAAAAAAAAATGCAAGATTATAGAATTAAACCTACAAAGTAAATGCAAGATCCAATTGAGTTTTTTTCTTTTTCTTTTAAGAATAACTAATGCCATGCTTTACTTTTTTTTTTTCAATTTTGATATTAAATTATAATTTGATTTTACCATTCAGTCAAACTGATTTTAAAGTCACGTTGATTTTTTTATTAAGTTGATACTGAAATTGATTTCAGTAACCAAATATAATTAGGAAAAATGATTAAATTTATTCTAAACTATAGATTTTACCATTTAGTCAAACTGATTTTAAATTCACGTTAATTTTTTTATTAAGTTGACACTGAAATTGATTTTAGTAACCAAATAAAATAAAAGGAAAATGATTAAATTTATTCTAAACTATAGGTCAATTATTAATCTAATCCTAATTTTAAAGTTGTATCAACTTGTTTCTCCAACTTTGAGAGTTATTTTAAATCTACCCAAACAACATTAAATTTATAATAGAGATATAATAGAGATGACGTTGCAATCTGACGTGGAATAAAAGTGGCTAACATGACAAAAAACTTAAAACTCACATGATCAATTCAATCCTTAACTATAGACTAATTATCAAACTAATCCTAATTTCAAAAATATTTCAATTTGCTCCTTCAACTTTTTGAGTTGTGCCAAATCTATCTAAAAATCAATAAACTTATGTCAAATAACTGAAGTAGCCATTTTATGTGGCATAAGAGTGTCTAACATAAAAAAAAATTAAATTTCCTTAAAATTGATGTAAAATTAAACTCAAACTTCAATAATACTTTTGCATTTTTTTTATCTGATGCATACGTAATAACTATAAAACGGTTAAAATTTTTCGAACGTCTATTTTCTCTATATATAAAGCTTGAAATTATAATTTTGTTTAAAATATTTAAATTTCTTACTACTTGGACTTCATAGTACTTTTTAGTGTTTTGATTTTGTATAAATATTTCAATTTTTATGGGGTATTTTTTGTTGAAACCATACATCAAAACGGAGACGACACCAAAACAATCGACCTGGATTTGCATCAGATTCAAAATATCTTCAAACGAGCTATGTTTCCACATTTGCATGTCATGATCTTATTATTCAAACCATATATTTTTGTGTTTTGCAATTATGATTTGGAAAATAGTAAGTTTTAGGTTTTTAATTTTTTTTTGTCATGTTAGGTGCTCTTATGCCACGAAAAATGGCCATTGCAGTTATCTGACACAAAATTTATTGACTTCTTGATAGATTTGGCACAACTCAAAAAGTTGAAGGAACAAATTGAAATGACTTTGAAATTAGGATTAGATTGATAATTGGTCTATAATTCATTATAGAATTGATAAGGTGAGTTTTAAGATTTTTGCCATGTCAGCCATGTCAAATTACCACGTTATCTTTATCACAAACTCAATGTCATTTGGATAGATTTGGAGCAACTCTCAAAGTTAGAGGAGCAAATTGATATAATTTTGAAATTAGAATTAAATTGATAATTGGTTTATAATTCAGAATAAATTTAATCATTTTCCCTAAGAATATATATATATATATATATATATATATATATATATATATATATATATAATCAAATTATTCAACATTAAAATTATAAATTTGCTCACCAACTTCTATTCGAGCTTGTTCGTGAGTTTTACAAGTCAAGTTTTGTATCGTTTGAATTCGACTCATTTGTTAAATGAGCTTCAATATGAGTTTTTATCGAGTCAAACACCAAGCTGCTCACTTTTTTACAACCCTATTTGTACAACATAAACTATAAAGAAATTGAAATTTTAAATTTCAAATTTATAGTTTGTATAATTATTAAATTGATATATTTAAATTAAAATTAAATTTATGAATAATTAATAAGAAAATAAAAAGGAAATTGATCTATTCTATCATGAACATTAGTTTAATTATCAATTGAATTCTACTTTAAAACTCATTTCAATTTGTCTTTCAACTATATAAATTGTTTCAATTCTATCCAATTTTATTTGATAGATCTAATTGTATTTTAAAAAATTATTTTTACATCCTTATAAAATAAATTTGATAGTTACTCAATTTTTTTAAATAAAATCATAAAAATATTTTGAATTTTTAATCTTACCACTTTAAAATAAATTTAAAAATTAAATTTCAAATTTTTACATAAAATTTTAACTTTTTATGCATCAATAAAAAATAAAAGGTATAATTTATGAATCAATTTATTATATAGACTAAAATTAATATAAATATAAAGTAACCAATTTTAACTATCACCATAAATAATAATAAAATTATAATATTTATTTTTAGAAAACAATTTTATATTATTAAATAATATTTATAATATCTCAAAATTGGCTCTCTTTCTCTCTCTCTTCCATTTCATATTTTTATTTTACCTCTAGAAAACTTTTTAAATAATTTTGTAAGTTAAGAAGTAAATTTTAAATTACTTAGAATTTAAGTTTTAATAAAGAAGTTAAAAAAAGTTAAGAAAATATTTGAAAATTAATTTTATAATTTATGTCAGGAGTGGTAAAATTAGAATTTAAAATCATTTTTTACATTTTATTTTCTTCTTATAAGAAAAAAGAGGACTAAAAATTTAATAAGTGTCAAATTTATTCTCTAGGGATCTGAAAGTTATTTTTAAAAATATAATTAAATTATTTAAATAAAATTAGAAAGAATTGATAGAATTCTGAAAATAAATGTCTAGTTTTGTTTTTTTTTTTTTTTGGTAATTAAGCATAGAAAATATATTAAGAAAAAATCGGATATTAACATTGAAAGTCAAAAGAATTGTGCTTAATCATTTATCCTAACATCAAGAAATTCTTGTGCTTAATTATCTTTTAACATCAAAGAAATCCAACTGGTCTTAACTTTCGTAGTTTACTTAGTTGCAAAGTTGAGATTTATAGATGGAACATTGCAAAAGCCACCAACTGGAGATCCAAATGAAGAGGATTGAAGTACATACAACTTTACGATACAAAAATTAAGAAGGAAATTGTCAACATAAGGTAGAGAGATATTATTGTTTCCATATAATTATGCAAAATGAAAAGCTTTTGGAAACAACTTAGAGGCTCCATTAAACCTCATGACAATGGTTGTACAAGTTGCACTTGCAGTATAAGTGTAAAAAGAATGAGAATGATTTTCTTCTCTCATCTCATCGAAGAAAACTAATTTTCCATTTCCAGTATCCTCAGCACCAAGCCGTTTAGCTATAGAAAAAGTTATATGCTTTGCAGGGGAGGGCGGAGGGAACGGCCGACGGAAGAATCTTTTGGGTGTTGAAACGCCATTGGGATAAGGGCTGGGGTGGTTAGAGGACCTAGCTGGAGTGTTCTTAATTCCGTTACGCGAAGGAGTTGAAGGTCGCACCGGAGTTTGGTTGTGATCGCGGTGGTGACTATAGTAGTTATTGTGGCATCATTGTCGTCAGTTGGACTACTTTCCCTGTAACACTGACCCATCTTTGGCAACGCTGATCCTCCTCTGTATCTGATCAGCGCAGTCAAACAAAATGGGAATCATCATCGTCAGAAGAGAAAAACAAAATGAGCGACAGAGAGAGAAAGAAGCAACTGAAGAAAATGATAAAAGAAGAGAATGAAAGTCAGAAATAAAGAAAGAAAGAGACAGAGGAAGAGAGAATGAAAGTTAGAAATAAAGGAAGAAAGAGACAGAGGAAGAGAGAATGAAAGTCAGAAACAAAGAAAGGTGTGGCTTAGCTAAGCTAAACAAAGAAAGAAAGAGATAAGAGGAAGAGAGACAAGACGCTAAGCTTAGCTATTTTTGAGATTAGAAAGAGAGGTGTGGATTGTAGTAATCATATTCAGTTATGCAATAAGCAATTGCATGTTCTTGTCAACAAGCGAGCATGAAATGCATTTCCTATCAAAATCATGGCACTCCAAGAGATGATATCTTTCTCAGGCATTTCGTCAAACAACTTTCTTGCATATTCAATGTCAACATATGCATACATGCTTGAATACCAAGCAACAACGGCGAAATGTTGAGTTGAAATGCAGCAACCCCAGCATTGTTAAACTACCACAACCCTTGCATCAAGGCACCACAATCAAGATATCCATGAATCAAAACATTCCAAGAAACAGAGTCTCTGCTTCTCATGGAATTAAAAATGCTCATAAAATTTGATGATGAGATCCGTGCTTATCTTATAATGAAGAACGTAGAGGAAGATCTATTGAAGATTCAGCTTTTATACATGGAGAATCAATGCTACACCTTCGGCAAACAATAATTTTCTAAGAAATTTCTGTTGCATGACATTTGACAAAACTCATGGAAGAACTGTGGCTTTCAATCTTTAAGATATATTTTCTTTCTCAAAAAAAAAACTCTTGGAAGAACTGTGGCTTTCAACATTTGACAGTTGGTTGTTTGCTACTGGTCGTGGCGATGAAGAGATCAAGAGATGCAGATCTTAAAATGTTTCAACACCCAGGAGATTCTTCCGCTGGCCGTTCCCTTTGCCCCCCCCCCCCCCCCCCCCCCAAAGCATATAGCTGCTTTTGTAGCTAAATGGCTTGGTGCTGAGGATAATTGGAAATGGAAAATTGGTTTTCTACAACGAGATGAGAGAAGAAAAAGAGGGTTCTTTTGGGGGTTTTAAAATTATGATTTTTTGTTTTTGTTATTTTTTTAAATTTATTGCTTGTGTAGGGAGAGAGAGAGAGGGAGACAGTTGGATTAAAGTGGCCGCACGGAGTTAACAGAAAATATCACTTAGTTGCTAATAGTTTTAATCACATGTCCCTTAATTGTAAAAAAAAAAAAAAAGCACAGACTCTAATTGTAAGAAACTAAGATCATAGGGAATGAACCTCTAAATTTTTCGTCTCTTAAACCTTTCTTTGATAGGAGTGATTACCCATATTGGAAATTTAAAATGGAATTATACTTAGATAGTGATCCTATTAGACTTTGGGATGTTATTATGATGGGTTGGGAACCTCCTAAAGTCATAATTGATGGTGTAGCAATTAAGCTTGTAAAAAGTCAATGGAGCAATGAGCAAAAAGAAGAAAACTATAAGAAGAAAACTATAAGAATAAAAGAGCAATGGTCACTCTACTTTTCTCTATGTTAAGAGAAGAAGGTGGCAAAGTTCAACATTGCCAATCTGCAAAAGAAGTGTGGGAAACACTTAAGAACCATTATGAAGGAAATGTGTAAATGAGAAGCAAAAAGGTTCAACTCCACATGTATGAGTATGAACTCTTCAAGATGAAGCCTCAAGAATCAATAATCAAAATGACAAATTGCCTCAATGCTCTTCTCACCACGCTAAGAAAACTTGGAGAGCATTTCTCAAAGGAAGAGGTGAACAACAAGATTCTAAGAATCTTACCTAAGAAGGATTGGAAATCTAAAGTCACTTTAATTGAGGAAGCACAAGACCTCTAAACTCTCTCAACCAAAGTGCTAATTGGAAAGATTTTTACACATAAGCTTACTATAAAGCATAAAGGAGAGATGAGAGATAAGAAAGAAGAAAAGAAAAAAGCATTGCATTGAAGGCTATACAAGAAGCAAGTGAAGATGAAATTTTGGTGGACTTTAGTGAAGATAATGATAAGATCGCTATTATCACTAGAGGATTTAATAATTCTTGATAAGAAAAATCTTCTCAAGGAAAAAAGATAACAAAAAGTATAAAGGCAAGAAGAATAAAGAGGTTACTTGCTATGAATGCAAGAAACTGGGTCACATTAGAAGTGAGTGCCTCAAGCTTAAATTTAAGAATCATGGAGCAAAGGACAAGAAGGCCTTTAAAGCTTTATGGGATGATTCCTCTGAATTAAAAAAGGAAGATGAGTAAGTAGAAATGGCGAACCTTTGCTTCATGGCTCTTGAGGACAAAAATGAGGTACCTTCTACTTTTTGTTCTTCTTATAATGATTGTAATGATAATGATGATGATGATAATAAGAGCTCTATTATGAGAAATTTATGCTTAAATTTAAAAGCTTGCTCTCTACGAAGAAGCTTTACAAGCATGATTTATCTAGTTTGTCCAAGGAATTTGAAAATTTGAAAAATAATTTTTCTAAACTTGTTGAATCAAATGAAAGACTTGCTAATGACTTGAAATTTTATAATTTTATGGAAGATCAACTCAAGAAAGCCAATGATGAAAATCTTAAACTTTCTAAAGAAGTACTAAAGTTGAAGAATTCCATTTCTAAATTCAAAAGAGGAAAGGAGAATTTAGATAGTCTACTTGACTCTAAAAAATCCTATAGGAATACTCATGGAATTGGATATACAAATGGAATGCCTTCTTCCTTATTATAATCTCATATTAAATTTATTAAGGCCTCATGTGATTCTACTCCCTCCACTTTTAAACCTCTTGAGACTTAAGCCTTTAAAGCTAAGAAGTCTCATGTGTCAAATGAAAAGGGCAAGTCTCACAAGACTCAACCTACATTGACACAAAGAGCTAAGGTACAAACCAAAAAGCCCCAACCTAAACATGCTTACGTGTACACTAGATATAACCCTTTTAAGCATGATACATAACCATCTCATAATACAAAATGCCATTGTTAATGTATGTCACATTCTTCTTATATGGCACAAAGAAATTTTAGGAAACCTACACATCCACAACACAAAAGGCATGTCTCATATACTAGGCAATCTTATGTTCCTAAAAGAACTAGATTTGCCAACGTTGAATGTTTTTAATTACATGACCAAAGGTAACATTAGTAATATGTGCTTTTATAGAAGACTACACTTGCAATTGCTTCCTTTGGATTACCTTAAGACTAACCAACCTAGACCAGTAAAGGTTTGGGTTCAAAAAAATGTTTGAATTATGTTATGTAGTGTGCTTGAAGTCCAAAAAAGCAAAAAGCAAGTAGTACCTTGATAGTGGATGTTCAAGACACATAACGGGAGACAAGGACCAATTCAATAAGCTTAATGCTAAGGATAGAGGACATGTAACATTTATGGAAAATGGTAAAAGGAAGATAGTAGGCATTGGAGAAATTGGTAACCCTCAATCCTTATCTATTCATCATGTGTTGCTTATTAATGTTCTTAAGCATAATTTACTTAGTGAATTATGTTACATAGGAAATGAAGTCACTTTCTATCATAGAAATTGCTTTATTAGCAGTTTAGATGATGATAAAGTAATTTTTTATGGTGAAAGAGTTGACAATATCTATATCATTAACTTGAACAAAGTTGATAATAAAGACATTAAATGTTTAATGTTTATTTCCTATGACACATGGACTTGGTATAAAAGATTAGGACATGCAAACTTTAAGTTATTGGATGATCTTAGTAGACATGAACTTATGGTTGGATTGCCCAAACTTAAGTTCACTAAGGACAAGCCTTATGATGCTTGTTAAAAAGGAAAACAATCCAAATCATCCTTTATGCTCAAGAATGTAGTGTCCACTTTTAGACCACTTGAACTCATTCATATGGATTTATTTAGTCTTATTAGAGTTGCTAGTTTTGGTGGCATGCACTATACATATGTCTTGGTTAATAATTACTCTATATACATTTGGGTATGTTTTCTTGCTCATAAGAATGATGCTTTTAAAGTTTTTATGAGTTTTCTAAAAAGAGTTAAAAAAGAAAAAGGTTTTGGTATTTTAAGTATTAGAAGTGATTATGGAACCGAATTTGAAAATGAATTTTTCAAAACCTTTTGCAATAAAAATGGTATTTCACATACTTTCTCTTCTCGTAGAACACCTTAACAAAATGGGATTATTGAAAGGAACAATAAAACTTCAGTGGAAATGGCTAAAATAATGCTTCATGAGTATAATTTGCCTTTATACTTTTGGGCAAAAGCAGTTAACACTTCTTATTATATAGAAAATAGAGTATTTAAAAGACAAATTTTAAATAAAATTTATTATGAGCTTTGGAATAATAGAAAAACCAAAATCTCATATCTTAGAGTATTTGGATGCAAGTGCTTCATATTAAACACCAAGGATAACCTTGGAAAATTTAATTCTAAAGCCGAACAAGGAATTTTCCTAGGCTATGCCATTACTAGCAAAGCTTATAGAGTCTTTAACAAAAGAACTCTAGTAGTTGAAGAGTCAATGCATATTGTATTTGATGAATCTAACCTACTTGATCCTAAAAAGGATTTTTTTAGTGTTGATGATATTGTAGATGAGCTTGTGGATACGAACATTCAAGAAGAAAATGCTAGCAAACCTTTGGAACTAGAAGGTCCTATAAAGGAAGATAATGAGGAGATGTCTCAACCTACTTCGAAGGATGATCTCTCAAAGGAATGACAATTCAAGAAAGCACATCCTCAAGACCTTATTATTAGTGACACTACAAAAGGGGTAACTACTAGATCTCAACTAAAATCTATTGTAAATTTAGCTTTTATATCTAAAATTGAGCTAAAAAAAATGTTGATGATGCCTTGAGTGATGACTTTTTGGTCCTCGCTATGCAAGAAGAGTTAAATTAATTTGAGACAAAAAAGGTTTAGACCTTGGTTCATAGACCTAAACATCATCCTATTATAGGCACTAAATGGGTGTTTAGAAATAAGATGGAAGAACAAGCTGTCATAACTAGGAACCAAGCTAGACTAGTAGTTCAAGGTTATAATCAAGAGGAAGGCATTAATTATGATGAAACATTTGCCCCTGTTGCAAGGTTAGAAGCTATTAGAATGCTACTTACATTTTCATGGATTTCAGATTCTTTTAAATGGATGTTAAAAGTGCATTTTTAAATGGATTTATTAAAGAGGGGGTGTATGTTGAATAACCTTCGGGTTTTGAAAGTTTTAATTATCCAAATCATGTGTTTAAGCTTTCAAAAAGTTCAATTATCCAAATCATGTGTTTAACCTTTCAAAAGCATTATATGGAATGAAGAAAGCTCTTAGAGCTTGGTATGAAAGATTAAGTAACTTTTTATTAGAGAAAGGAATCTCTAAAGGAAAAGTTGATACAAATTTTTTCATAAGGAAATCCAAACATGACTTACTTATTATTCAAATATATATTGATGACATTATATTTGGTGCTACTAATCATTACTTGTGTAAGGAATTTTCTAAGCTTATGCAAGGAGAATTTGAGATGAGTATGATAGGTAAGCTCCAATTCTTCCTTAGACTACAAATCAAGCAATGCAAGGATAGGATATTCATCAATCAAACCAAGTATACAAGGGATATTCTCAAGAAGTTTGGCATGGATGGAACTAAGTTAAGCAAAAATCCTATAAGCACCACCACCAAACTTAATAAGGATGAGAATGGCAAGCCGATTAATGAAAAGCGTTATAGAGGTATGATCGGATGCCTTCTTTATTTAACTGCAAGTAGGCCGGATATTATGTTTGCTACATTATTGTGTGCTAGGTTTCAATTATGTCCTAGGGAGTTCCATTTAAATGCCATTAAAAGAATTTTCAAATACCTTAGTGGAACTATGCATTTAGGACTTTGGTATCCTAGGAGTCCTTCCTTTAACTTGATTAGTTATTCAGATGTGGACTTTGCCTATAGTTTACTAGATAGAAATAGCACTTTTGATGTTAATTTTTAGGTAGTTGCTTAGTTTCTTGGTTTAGTAAGAAATAAGTTTCGGTTGCCTTGTCCATTGTCGAGGCCGAATATGTGGCGGCTAGTTATTGTTATTCACAAGTATTGTGGCAAAAACAATAACTAATGAACCATGCCATCAATATTGATCACATCAAATATGACAATACAAGTGCTATAAAGCTTAGCAAGAATCCTATTCAACACTATAAAACCAAGCATATAAATATTAGACATTATTTCTTGCACGATCATATGCAAAATAATGATATTCATCTTGAATTTGTTGATACAAATCATCAATTAGCAGACATCTTTACTAAGCCCCTATGTGAAGAAAGAACAAATTTTATTAAACATGAACTTGGAATAATAGATGGTGCTAGTTTGCCTTGATTGTGCATTGAATTGATTAAATTATGATTAAGGTTCCTTGCTCTTAGAAATGTGTGTGCAATCATTTAGTTTAGCTTTTCTTATGTAATATTTAATTTTTTTCCTTATTCCTATTTATTTTTGTTAAACCTCATCATTATTGATATTTATGAAAAAATTTTCTTATGTAAAATTTTCTTCACATCATATATACTTTTCCTTGATTATTTGCTCTTTAATGATTAATTATTAAACTTCATCCAATTAATTAATTATTCAAAATCAACAAATTAATTTCATATAAAAAATTTCCCATTTGCAATTATTTACTCTTGCATAAATTATTTTTGGGATCTTACTTGTGATTTTTTTAGAATTGTTGCTAAATAATTAATTATTGTTAGGAAAATTCAAAAATTGAATTATTTAAAGTTAGCATGTTTTTCTTGATATAAGAAATCTTATTTTTATTTACTGATTCATAATTAATTATTGAAAGTAATTTAATTAATTAATCATTTGAATTTTGAATTTTTTTTAATTTCTTTATCTTCACACTTAATTGTATTAATTTATTATGCTAAGTATGTTTGCATTTAATGTGCCTTTATTTGGTCTTAATTATAGCTCAATTTTGTGTCAATTTCATCCGTAGGGACCAAATTGTCACATTTTAGGGGTGTAATTGAAACTTTTTTGAAAGATTAAGGGTCAAAGGAGATCTTCTATCATGAGCCATTGCAAGCAGCTCATGACATCTTATCGTGTCAATGGGCAATGCCCCTCATGAGCACTACTCATGATCGTGAGTAGCTCATGAGGAGCACACTGATAGACGAGATGTTACAATTTCATTGAAATTGTAACTTCCAATCTTAGTCTTCTAAGGAAACTAGTAACCTACAATTTTTATGGTTTTTATGACCAAAATTAATTGTTTTACCCTAATTCTACCCTATATAAACCACCTTACACCCTCTCCTTCTTCCTTACACTATATTTTCCATTAAACTTTGTCTTTTAAAGCAAAATTCTCTCTTATTTGTTCCTACAAACTTTTAAAAAAAAATTTTCTCCACGGCACCCAAGAAGAAGATGTTGGGTTTCGTGATTCCATACACAATGGAAAAATAAAATTTGAATCACAAATCTGAACCCGAATCCAAATAATTCAATTAATTGATTAAATCTAGGGTTTTTATTTACTTACCATAAATGCAGAAAAGCTAAGAAATTTGGAAGGAAGAACGGAGGTTCACTCCGGTGACACCCTACCTCAAGCTTTTAATTTAGAAATTCGGATTTGAGACGTCTCCAAAAGAATCCATCTTCCATAAGTGTCCACACGAACATCCCTTGATTTTAAAAATGAATATTTATGTGCTAGCATCTTCTCTTAATTTCTCACAAATCAAGAATTAAAAAACTTTGTGTTTTGTTTTCTAAAATAGAGAAAATGAATTTGGTGGAAAAATAATGAGAGTGTATAAAACCCTAGAGAATATAATATATTTATAAACATTTAAATTAGGGTTTTAGTTGCCAAATAACCTTTTGGTAATTTCTCACTTATTCTTATTCTGATTTTGTTTAAAATTAAATCAGAAATAATATTCTATTTATTTAAGATAACCTTTACCTTAAATAAATAAATAAATATTTTATTTATTTATTTCCATAAAGCTTATTTGGGCTTATTAAACCCATATTCATTTTGGGCCTGTTCAAAATGTGACCCTGTAGGTTCATATGACGTTAACAGTGGGTCTTAAATCTCTATTTAGGCCTACAAGTCATAAGTGGCCTCTAGCAAAACATTATGACTACCAAAGTCATGTGAAGTTAATAATCCGACATGACCTAATATAAAGTGAATATTCTAGTCCCTTTATCACATGATATCTTGATTGAATATAAGGCATAGATTATGTCATCCTTATAGAATTCAATCATATAATTTCTTGATTCCAAGTAGACTAAGAATGATAACTCTTCATTAATTTACTTTAGCATGACCATGCATTTTCCTCAATCTATCTTATCAAGGGGCCCATAGATATCTTACTTATATTAAATGAGGGACAAATTCCTTCTCAATCACTCACATTCCTCACATAACTCATTTTATACCCAACAACAACCTACTTTATCATCCAATTAATGATAATGTAAGATTGTCTCAAAATACAAAATAGTTATGTAGAAATCCATGGTGATTTCAAGGTCAAAGGACTAAGCCAATATTACTGTGATGAGAATTACTTATGATAATTATCTATGTAATATTCTTATTATGGGTCAATCCATCATTTTATTTCTCAAATAAGTACCTATAAGTTAACTTAATATCTCATATTCATGATTAGTAAAACATAATCATCAATCAACACCATACTAGCCATAATACTTATTATGACTAGGGATAATTTGAATAGAACTCATATTTAATCTAAGGGTTTTACTATCAGTCACATACTTTATAACCTTAGTAAGAATTGACTATTCAAGTAATTATCATAACATAAAATGATAATAAAAAATGCCTCTTTATTAAATAAAATGATAAAGTCAAAACATGGTCATACATGATTGACCTAGTGTATGTCACTAACAGAAGACCACTCAAGATGTTCCTTCATCTTCATCAAGGAGGGCCACTAAGGAACAACCAAAGAAGACTCCTCCCATCTCCTACTCCTCCACTCCAATTAGGCAAAGATTAGCCTAATATAGTAAAAGAAAAATCATCTCTTATAAATTCATGTTTTAACCCACCTTAGAAAAGGTGGGATGCTATGAAGAAGTGAAGGCCACGCTTAAAAGGGCAGGTATTTATAATTTCGCTTTTTGATGCCCTTCCTACCTATTCTTCTCTTGTCATGAATTTCTCTCAACCTTTTGTTTAAGGGTTCAATTCATTAATTATCACAATTCCTTGAATAACATGAGGTTTAGATTGGGGGGGGGGGGGGTAAAGATAGATTTTTGACCTCTCAAAAATTTGATGATATATTTGGATTTTGTCAAGGTGGCCTTGCCTCTCCTAACACCCTTTGATCCCCTCACAATTTTTGGATTTAACATGCTAAACCTAATGCTAGTAGTTTTATGGCGGGACACACCAATTCCTTATCCTTCACCTCTAAAGCTCTTTGGTATGTGCATAAATTCATCACCTATTCTTTCCATGCAAGGGGCCTTAGCAATGAGGCAATTTCATTTGATGATTTATTTCTTATTCGTTGCTTTATTAAGATTGTGAATATTGACTTAGGGAGGTGGCTTCAATGGCGTTTGTGGTTAGTAAGTGATAATGTTAGTGGTAGTCTAAGTGTTTGTGGGATCATCACTAGGATTGCCAATTACTTTAGGATTACCTTGAACAATGTTCCCTCCATGCCTCCTTCCTTTCTTGATGAAAATCTTTTAAAGAATCCTAGACGGGTAATTTAAACAGATTGCCACTAAACTTTATTCAGGATTTCAATTTGGTTATAAAACTTCAATTTGTGACTTTTTGGTCATCAACTTTGATTTTTGTTTCGAACGTAGTCTATGTCTAATATTTTATGCCTTAAAGTTACATAATATTACAATTTTAGTCTAAAAGATTATTTCCTTGCAAATAAGTCCGTAGGTTCTAAAAATAATAAATAAAATAAAAATATATATTTTTATTTTCTCCATACCTTTCATTATAGAAAGTTTTGTCTATTATTTGTGTTTATTTGACTAGTCTAATACTAACAGTTTGAGAGTTTTAAGACAATAATTATTCAATGCAAGACAACAAAAGGTTAATATTCACCAAGAATATCATAATCAATATATTATGACTTTGTTGAATACAATAAATTAAAATATTTTATATAAATTGTATAATAAATTAAGATTTAATAAGTTTTTTTTTTTCGCGAAACATAGTATTTTTAGAAATTGTTTTGAACACAGAAAAACAATGTAAGAATTAAATGGACTGTTGTAACTAGAATATTTAACATTTATCATTGTATTTTATAAAAAATTAAATATTTGTAATTAGTTTTAAGTTTAGTTTATAATTTGAATTTTAAATGACTATTTATTAATAAAAAAATTATTATACAGTTTGTATTAATTTTTTTAAAAAAATGCACAATTGTTATAATCATGATGGATTATTGAAATATGAATTCTCTCTTCAATTTCCCATTTATCTAGCAATTATTTGAATCTAAACCAAACAAATGATCTAAAAAATATAATAATAATATTAATAATATACAACTTTCTATTGTATTCAACACACTCATAGTATTGATTATAATATTTCTTGGTGAATATTAACATCTTCTTGTCATGCATCAAATAATTATTATTTTAAAATCTCTCAAACTATTAGTATTATACCAGTCAAATAAACACAAATGATGGACAAGACTCTCTATAATGGAAGACATGGAGAAAATAAAAAAAAAATATATTTTTATTTTATTTATTATATGCAAAACCTATGGACTTATTTACAAGGAAATGGCTAAGTTTGACTAAAATGGTTATATTATATAACTTTAAGGCTTAAAAACTTAGACAAAGACTACGTTTGAAACAAAAATTAAAGTTTAGTGAATAAAAAGTCACAAATTGAAGTTTCATAACCAAATTGAAATCACGAATAAAGTTTAGTGACCATTGGAATAATTTACCTAATTCTAGACAATTCAAGTTGGCTAGAGTATATGGGTGTGGAAGGATGAAGCAGGAGATAAAGAAGTTGATGAACTTGCTCAAGATTTATAAGACATTGAGCAAATTAGGAATTTGGGGCTTGAAGGTGTTGGCCTTGAAAAAGAAACTCCTAAAGAGCAAGTCCCTTCTACCACTTAAGTTCCTCTTCAAAGGAAAAGAGCAAGAGGACCTTCTTCCTCTTAAGGAGTAAATGATAAACCTGCTTGGGTTAGAGGCTTCTTTTATCATATTTTGATTTTTGAATCTAACTTCAATAATTGATTTGATCATGTGGATGTTAGATTTGATCGCTTTGAGCATCATATGGACCATATGGAGTATGACATTCATCAATTATATCCTCATCACAACATCCACTGCTCATGTCCTCCTCCTCCTCCTCCTCCTCCTTCCTTTTCTCAATATCCTCATAATGGACATGATGTTTAGCCTGTCATTTATTTCTTGGATTTTCATTTATGTTTTATTTATTTTTAGTATCTTGCCTTGTTTAGCTTGTATTAGTTGCTTATTTAGTTTCTATTTAGTTTCTTGTCCTTGTTTCTCTTCCTTTTTGATATTTGACAAAAAGGGAGAAGTAGTGTGTGTTTTCTTTGTTATTGTTATGTGTTTTCTTTGTTATTTTTATCCAAGCATTATATTTAATGAATTATTTTTCTTATGGCATTATGTTTAGTGAATTATTTTTGTTTTAGCATTATGTTTCCTCCTTTATGTTTAATATCTCACTTATAAATCCTCCAATTTATATGCTTATATTTGCCTACAACTTCTTACAAAGCAACAAATATATATTTTATAAAATTTATTCTTTGAATTTATGCATATATTAAAGGGAAGTAAATTGTCATATTGTGCATTAATTAAAATTGAAAGAGGGAGCTTTCTTTTGATATAGCACATGAATAATTTATTTATTATTTATCAAATTGATTATCAAAGCCAAAAAGGGGGAGATTGTTCACCATTTGCATGATCAACCCCTTTGATTTTGATTTTAACAAACAATTTATAGTATTAATAATTTCATTTAAGTGTGTAGGTTTTTGCTTTAAAGATCAATTTATTTATCCAAGTTTGAAAATATGTAATGCTCCTTGAAAAGAGTATTTAAATGAAAAATAATGAAAAGTATCAACCTATGCAAGTGCCTAAGCTATTTGGATGCATAAGGGGTTCAAAAAGTTCAACTTCTAAGTGTATAGGTGGTTACTCATGAGCCACCCTCTAGATCATAAGGGGGTTCACGAGTTGCCCCCCTACTAGGCTTCTTCGAGCCTTCTCTTAAGCAAAAGTTCTCAAGCCACTCACGATCGTGAGCCGCTCGCGAGGAGCTCCCTGACAGCTCCAACAACTCTCTTTAGTCTCTAAATATCATAAAATTCAATGTTAACGAGCTGGACACTGCCCTTATGATTGTGAGCAGTAGTTCGACTTTAAAAAGTTAAAATTCATTAAATGAGAAGAAGAGAGTTTGTTGAAGTAATTAATGGCTTCAACAACCATAATTTTGATGCTCAAGCTATATAAACATGCTTTGGAGTTCCATTGAAGTGTTACATACTTAGCATTCATTGAGCAATTAATTTCTTCATCTACTTTATTTACTCTTAATTAACTCTTATGAGAGTTGGTGTGTACTAGAAATAGGACTTATACTTCATCTAATTTTTGGGATAGATTAGAAGGGAAGTGAGGCTTGTTTCTAAGGAATTGGTTTAAGTGTTCATCCATCGAAACACTTGGGTTCTGGTTAGATCTAAGTCTTGAGTAAAAGCTCATTGTTGTAAGGTTTAAGAGTTGATCCTAAGACTATTGTCATCTCAATCTTGTGAGTAAGATTAGTGTGGGATTGAAAATCCTAACTTAGGAATAAGTTAGGTGGAGAAGTAGATTTTTTTTATAAATCGAACTCCTTAATTGGTTGTGTTCTTCCTTTTACTCTTCTTAATTCTTGCTTAATCTCTTTTAATCTTCTTTTAGATTCTAAAATGCCTTATTCACACGCACCCCCCCCCCCCCCCCTCATGGGCAATTATAGCACATGATCACATTGGTGAGTATAGAGAAGCGAGTAGTAACTATGGACCTAATTAGTATTATATCTAAACTTATTTTTGAAAATAATATGTGGATAATAGATAATGAGGTATTTCATATAGTTTTAAACACTTACTAAAATTTCATTCAAAATTAAATAAATCCTTTCATGTCATTTCATCAAACAAAGACAAAGTATTGGAAAGAGATGCTGGTGAAATTAGAATCAATAATAACATTACACTAAATAATGTTTTATATGTTCTAAATTGTCAATAGGATGCGACAATAAATTTATGCTATTTTTACTCCTAATAATTTGATGTGAACCCAAATGATAAAAAGGATCTTCCACAAACAATCAAGAATAATCACTAAGGAAAGCTAAAATTAAATTTAGAAAGATGAAATTTTCGCATCTTATTTAGTTTATCCAAACAAAAAAAAACTATCTAAAAACTTATGTCTTTTGAATTAATACCAAATAAGCAACAAATGTTATAAAATAATAAAGGACTGGACATAACCCTTAAGAATAATATGAATTTTTGAATGATAAGTTTAGAGTGATCGCCAAACTTGATAAGTTCTAAAAGTTTACAAGCGAACCATGAAAATAAATTTATTAAAAATATCTCAAAAAATGATTAATAATTGATACATGGATGGACAACCTTTATGCTTTTTATATAAAGAAAGAGTAATACTAATCCCAGTAGAAAAAGTACTCTAAAATTAAATGTGAGTAAATAGAATTTTTAAATAATATCTACATAGGAAATAAAATTCTTAATAAAATCTAAGTAGAAATAAATCTAAACAAGAAATCCAAGTTAAATAAGGAGACATTATTAAACTAGAATTTGATTTAATAAGATAAATTAATTTAGAATTTAATAAACCCCATAATTGTTAGCCCAATAATAATGTGGTCTGACCCGTATTATCTATACATACTTGAATAATATTCATCATGTGTTTTTGCGGCCCTTGTATTTTTAAACTTTGATTAGCATTGACCTCACTAGAAATTTTTTAAATTAACTTATTTAGCGCTTCTTTCATCTTTTTTAGTTCTAATTCTTGATATAGGTCTTCATATGTTAATTAATAGATCCTTGCCTCCATCATCCCTTCCTTTCTTAAGAAGATTTGTCCTTAAATCAAAAATCTCATAAAAATAAAAGGTACGAAATAAAAAACATGAAGTCCAATTTGTAACCATTATTATTGATCTTTTGAAGTACTTGAAAAAGACAATCTCCTTTTGGATGTAGCTTTACTTTTCTTTGTGTAGGAAATCTTTCCTTGGACTTATGCACCCAAACTTAACCTCCAGATTCAAAAACAACAGTGTTGCAGTCTTTATTAGCTTGATGTGCATAATCCTCACTATAATGCTTAATGTGTTGCTTAATTTTCTTATGAAGTTGCTTTAGAAATTCTACCTTCTTTTTACCATCAAAGTTATCTAGCTCATCAATTGGTAATAGGAGCAAAACCAAAGGTGTCAAAGGATTGAAACCATAAATAGCTCAAAATGGGAGCAACTTATTATATTATATAAACTTCGATTGTATGAAAACTCCACACATGGCAAGCATTCGTCCTAATTTTTAAAATTTCATGGAATTATTAGGTGAAACAAAGTTCTTAATGTCCTATTCACTACTTCATTTTGGTCATCATTTTGAAGATGATCTTGGTTTCTAACTTCTTCTATAATGTACACTAAAGATAAGTAAGAAACTTAACAAAATGGTCAAACACTATGCTCCTTGGCACCCTATGCAAATACACAACCTCTTTAAAGAACAAATTTAATATGTTTGTTGCATCAATTATTTTATGACAAGAAATGAAATGAGCCATCTTTGAAAACCTATCAAGCACAATGAATACATTATCTTAACCCTTTTTAGACCTAGGTAAACCAAGAAAAAAATTCATTAGATATATCAATCTATGAGTTACTACGTATAGGTAATGGTCAATATAAATTATGAGGTAGTACTCTAGACTTAGCATGTTTACATGTGATGCACCTCTCATAAATTATCTCAATATCATTTTCATTTATGGCTAAAATGAATGCACATTTAAAATATCTAAAGACTTTTTACTGCCAAAGTGCCCATTAAACCAATCCATTTGCCTTTCTAACTAATAATTCACGTAATGATGATTGTGGCATACAAAAATTATTTTCCTTAAATAAGAATTCATCATACTTATAAAATTTGTTAAAGGCAGATTTCCCACATGCATCATAAATATTACCAAAACCTAATAATTTTCCATTTAAAGTAATGATTAAGGCATAACTCCTTTATAAAGCATTAGTAACAACATTTTCTTTTCCTTTTTGTACTTAATCACGTAAATGTTTTAATAAATTGTACCCATTTAGCAGGCTTCCAATTAAGCTTCCTTTGACCTTTGGACTGCTTCAAGGATCATGATCCATATGAATCACTAACTCTTTAGGCTAGAAGTGATGTTGCTAAGTCCTTAAAGCTTTAGTCAAAGCATACAACTCCTTATTACAAGTAAGATAGTTCAAGACTATACCATTTAAATTTTCACTAAAATAAGCTATATAGCACCCCTTTTATATCAAAATAGCACCTATACTAACTTTCAAAGAATCACTCTCAATCTCAAATGCTTTGGTGAAGTTTGGTAAGGCTAATGGTGGCACATTACACAACTTTTTCCTTAAGCAACTTAAATGTTTTTTTATGCATCTTCCCACTTAAAACCAACACTTTTCTTGATTATCTTAGTTAATGGTGTGGCTAAGGTAGACAAATCTCTAATAAACCTCCTATAAAAGCTCGTCATACCATGAAAGCTACACAAATCATTTAATGACTTTAATGTCATCCATTCTTCAATTACTTTAATATAGCATCCAATTTTTAGATACATGCAAGACTGGGATGCCATAAAATCCAATAATGATCAACATTTTATAAATCTCAAGAATTTTATTATTGTGGATGGAAAAAATAAAAGACTCTAAAAATCATTTAAAAAATTTAGAAAAATATGTATAATAAAAAATAAAAAATAAAAATTTTGATTTTAATTAGACTAAAGGTGAATGATTTATTTCCTTTATTTTTTTATTTTTTTATTGTTTAAGGAATGTGATCTTTTCCTCTTCTTCAATTCTTTGTATGGATTATTATTGGAATTTGTGCTTTTACTATTCGCTTGGTGTAGCACCAAAAAACTATCTTTCATACTATCACAATAACTTCACACTGCTATTCATTTTCTATCAATATCAAGATTTGGTTTTAAGACAAATCCATTATTGAAGGGCTAGAGGCTGGATTGCCCATTCATCAATTTCTGCTTCTCGCAATGGGCCTTTACTAGTAAGGGCACTTAGAGCTAGGGAGATGGATAGGACTTAAAAATAGCCCAATTTTTTACTAAAATGATTAATAAAAACAAAAATATTTTATTTTATATTTTTTGTATAGATATATATTTATCTAGATATACAAGATCTTAAAAAAAGATTAAATAACTCAAACTTTGCTTCATTAGAAATTTAACACAAATCTTCTTTCTAAACCTATGAAGCCATAAACTATAAATAGAAAGGAACTTACTATTGAAGGTGAAAGGTCCCCTATGATAGAATGAAACATTTTAAAGATCTAGACTGGACCCTTGCTAGCTTTGGAGTTTGCTTCAAGTAGCGAATGAGAACATAACGCAGTAGACTAAATGACTAGCACTTAACTTGTCTACAATGAAGCACTTATTAAGCGTGAAACAATGTTTCTTCTATGTCATTTCTTTGTATGGATTTATATTATGATTGGGATTTGTGATCTTTTCTCCTTCCTAATTGTATGGATTTGTTATTACTAGAATTTGTAATCTTTTATTCTCCCTCTCTTCTTTGTATGAATTTTATTTATATTATGTATGGAGATCATTTTAGTGCTTATGTAACATAATTGTCATAATTGCATGTAATAAAGAAAATTAATATCAAGTAACATTACTAAAAGTACTAAAATAAAAATAGAAACCAATTAAAAGACTAAGCAAGTCTCAAGCATGCACCTAGTTTATAGACTCAATTTATGAGTTATGGTTATTAGGCCTCTATAGAATCCAGTTGCCATAAAAGTGTTTACCTTGTCATTACCCAAGTGGCCACTCCATCTCTAATACTAGCCTCAATGGCTAGTCATTATATCTTCTCGTGGGTTGCAAATTAAGTTCATATAATGTCATGGTTACAAGACACTTGGGCACACCCTAAACCTTACTGCCTACTCTTGATCTTTTTTTTTTTTTCAACTTCTAATGAAATACAATAGAACTTGTAAAAAAATAACACCTTTTTAGGTTAATATATAATTTTCACTTTTTAACACATCAAACACCAAATGCAAACACTCAACATGTTACCCTAGATCATTACTAGAGATTAACACATTATTAAAGTAAAGAATAATGAACTTACCAATAAAAAATTATATAAAACATGATTCGTCAAATGTATAAAATTACTAAGTGCATTTAAAAACCAAACAACATTACTAACTATTTATAAAGACTATGTTTTGTTTTAAAGCAGTCTTCTATTAATCACCTTTAATCTTTCTAATTCAATGATAACCATTCCTAAGGTCTTTCTTTGAAAAAAAAAACATGATCCATGCATTTCATCAAGCATATCATTTAACTCAAGAATATGATATATATATATATACTTTGTAATAATTTTATTAACAACATGAAAATCAATGTACATCCTCCAAAATCAACCCTTTTTAAATACTAATAGCATAAAAATAGCACATGGACTCATGTTTTCATGAACAAATCACTTCTCCAACTCACCAACTTGTTTTAGAGTTCCTTTATCTCCTTAGAATTACTTGTATAGGTTAGTCAATTAAGAATTTGTGTCCCAAGAGTAAAGTCAATTTAGTGCATCTTCAAGATATATGTCATTAAACTCTTATAACAAAAAAACACATAAACTTAAACAAGGAAACATCAATCTTAGTGTTAAAAAAATAAGTATCATCATACAAAATATATACATTTTTTTCTTTGCAAAAAATAGGTAGTTTTCACATCAATCTTTTTTACATAAATACTAACTTTTTTTACTCTTTCTTTCATTTTCTCTCATGCTATCCTTTTTACTTGCAAATTCTTCTTTTTTCATGTGCATTCTATTTAATTTTACCAATCTTGGCCTCATTGATTTTGAATTTTTAGCTATTTCTTTTCTTCCATCTCATGGCTTTGTAAACTCTCTTTAATCTTTGTTTCCATATACTTTCTTAGGTTGAAAAGGGAAATAAAGTAAAGCTTGCCCACCCTTAGTAAGTGAGTAGCGATTTCTATAACCATTATATGATGCACTTCTATAATATTGCTAAATAGGTCCTAGTAATAAATGACTAACTTCCATAGGTACTATGTCACATAACACCTCATCACTATATCTTCCAATCTAAAAAGCACATAAATGATATATATATATATATATATATATATATATATATATATATATATATATTGTTTAGTTTTTCAAAAACAGGGGGTTGGAGGATTCTTTACCAAAATTTTGTTTTTGAAAAGAATACTAGTGCTAAAAAGTTTTGGTGTTTTTAAAAACAAAATTTTGGTAAAGAATCCTCCAACCCCCTATGGTATCAGAGCAAGATTATTTTAAAATTGGACCACTCATACTATAAAAAATTTGAATACGTAGACTTAGTTATATATAGTAAAGAAAAGACTATAATAGCTTTAGATAAAACAAAATATACTTGTTTTTATAGACACACTAAAGAATTTAAACATTGTTTACACTTTGCAGACCCACATCTAAATATAATTAAAGACTTAATAATTTCATTAGGAAATTCTTTAAACTCATATAAAGAAAAAAATTTGAGATAATTAAATTTCTTAATGATAACTTTATTAAGATCAAAGATGATATTCTGGATTTTAGAAACCAAATTGATTATCTTAAAAATACTCAAGATATCTTTAACAAAAGACTTGTCTTGTTTAAAATAGAAAACTTACCCCACAAAAAAGACATTAATACTTTGTCTCAACTTATATTAGACAATAAACCTAAAGATATTGAGACACAAACTAAACAAATATTCAAAAAACTAAAACAACAGATAAACTTAAATATACTACATTTTGAAGAAAAAATATTTATACTTAAGGACGTGATTAAGGACCTTAAAAAGACAGTATTAAGATATTAATGGATGATTATAATAATACTTATTATAAAGATGTTATTCGATATACTCAAATATATAATGACTCTTCAGCCCAATTTGACACTGGATATACACAAAACTATAAAGTCCAAGCCTTAGAAGAGAAAATTACTATAGCTCAAAATGATACTATTATTGCACTTTTGGTCCATTTACATAAAAGACTTGATTAAATTGAATTCAAACAAATACAATTAGACTCCAAACTAAGTGGTACACCCTTAGATATTGAAACAGAACTTCATATTATATCATCTAGACTTGGTAATTTAAAAATTGAAACAGACAAAAGGAACAAGATTATTTTAGATAAAAAACAAATAAATAAATTTTTTGTTATAGGAAAGCCCAAAACACAATGAGTACATCAAGTCATACTCAAACTGAAACTAAACCTTTCACAGGAAGGTCCAGAACTATTAGAGAACAAAACTCAGACAATAGGTCATCATGGCCATTTAGAAGATAAAATTCTACACAAACTCTAGAATAAACCATTGACTTAGAAAATTATGCCAGTAACTTTTCTGACATATAACTTAGAACTTTAAATCCTAGGACTATATACAAACAAGGATACATAGACATTCTAATGAGGAGAACTTCTCTCATAACATTAAGATAAAATGTTAGGGTAGCATGTCCAGACAGTCAGGAAGTTATTATCCCTTTAGTTTCTCAAGAGGGTAGTAACCAACTTAGGACTCATAAAAGACTAAACTATATCCATCTTAGACTAATGGTTATAGGAATAAGAACCCTAGCTCGAGCAGGAATAGGAACTAAACTACTAGTAGTCCTGTATGACACCAGACATTCTGACTTTGACAAAGCTATTATAGGAATAATGGAAGCAGACATGAACAACAATGGTAGTATAAATTATATTGCCCTAGACTTCAACATGACAATAAATGATTTTAAAAAATACATTAAAAGCAAGATACTCACTAAAGGATATTAAGACTTTATAGGAGACAACATCCTTTTAGAAATACAATTTATAGGGAAAGCCATGCATAACATAGCAACTTCCTATAAATTAGATTTAAGAGGACTTGTAGATATTATGTTAACTTTAGGAATTAGAATGATTCCACCCAGAAAAATAAATTATGAGACTCTTACAGGATTAGAATGGAATTTAGGACATCTAAAACTTGTAACTGAAACTTTAGTACCTACTAATGCTGAATATTATCAACATACAGACAACTTTTACAATGTTAGGTTTACTGACTATGAAAAAGGTAAATCTATAATTGAAGATGAAAATAGTGATAATGAATCAACATCACACACAAACTTGATGATAAGAACTGAACGTAATGAAAATTCACCAATATTTGTTAAAGAAACATATGGGGTGAATCTGCATTAAGAAAAAAGACATAAATTAAAATGTACTTATCTAGGATATCAGATTTTGATCCAGACAACTATGAATTCTAGTTAGATAAAGACTATAACATTAGGAAAGTTAAAAACATAACACTGATAGACTTAGGTATTGAACAGAATACATCTAATGACAATCCAGACTATATTGATGAATTCCAATAATCTTTTGATAAAATTGATGAAATCATCAAAAACAAAAATACAACAGACTTTGATATAGATTCATTAAGTATACAGACAGAAGATACAAATAAAATACTAATGAATCTAGAAGTTAGTGAACAATCTTATACATAACCAAACACATAAACTAAGAGAAACCCAATATCTAGGACTACACCTACATAATTTAGTACAGAAGACTCTTACACTACCACTTATGAGATAGGTATTCCACCTAGGAGAACAACAGAAATACAACCTGATAGAATACTTCCTAAAAGATACAACATAGGACAAAGAGGAATTCCTGATAAAGACTATTACTTTGGAACACAAATACTATTAAACATTGCAAAAGTAGACCCCCAGGAATAGGATACTTATATTGAACAATGGTCTGCATTAGTTCTAAGACATTACATTCAACATGACTATGACGTAACCTCTGGTGAAGCTATGATTAGTAAAGGAGAGACATTCCTAGGAGAAAGTGTTAGAGGAGCTTAGGAAGCCTATAAGAGGGAAAACCCCAAAGAACTCCAACATATTATTTCCTTAGGACCAAATATTTTAAACTTCACTGGACTTATACATAGAATGATAACATGATAAGAAACCATTACAGGTTCTGAAATAAGACAAGAACAAACACTTAGAGACTTAGAATAACTTCAACTTAATTTATGGGAATATGTAAAAGAATTTTCTTGTGATTATATGCATTTAGCTTCAATCTCATGAAATTATTTCTCTTAGGAATTAGGAAATAGACTATTTTCTAAGCTTTCAGGAGAATTAGGCTTAGAAATACATAATAAGTGGAAAGAAAAACTTAAAGACATTCTATCATACATAGTAATCGGATGGGACAATATAGGACACAGGATATAACATATAATGCAAGTATTAAAGGAAAAATGTATAACAATAGTCGTACAAAAATAACTTAAGACACATAATATTGGATACTGTAAAAAGATACATACACCTCAGGTTTATGAATCTAAATACTCGAAGACTAAAAAGCACCATAAACACAAAAATCCTAAGACATCTAGAAAGACCAAGAAAAAATCTTATAAGATAAGAAAATCTTATGAAAGAAAACCTTATCTTAAAAAAGACAAACATGTAAGAATAAAAAAGACTGATAAAACTTATCAAAACAAACTCACTTTTTTTGCTTGTAATAAAGAAGGACATTTTGCAACAGAATGCCCTTACAAGCATAATCTCTACACAAGAAGTGTAGAGATTATAAAACAAACCAACATGAACTTGATACATGTTGATAAAGACATGTTTGATACATCTTCTATTTATTCAATTATATATGAGGATATATATGAAGAAATAGAAAAGACTCCTAAAGACTATTCTTTTATAAACCAATTTGTAAAAGAAACAAATAAAATACAAGACTATGAAACATATACTAGCTCAAATTAGACAGATAATGAAAATATAAATTTTATGTTTTCATATAAAACACTAAAATAAAATGCACACATGAATGGCATTTTAAAGTAGGATCATATATTAATCCTTGTTTTAAATGTAGACACTATCCACATATGACAGTACGTGCTAGATGTATAAAATGCATGTTAAAAATATGCAAAATATGTCTAGAACAACATTTTCATATTACATTTCCTAGACAAGATACTAATTACATACCACATACAGGAATAACTAATCAATACTAAATACTTTAGAAAATAGAGTAGCTATATTAGAAGACTCTTATGACATACTCTCTGAAGAAATTAGAAAACTTAAAAAAGGAAAACAAAGTGAAAAGCCAATAAACATAAGAATACATATTAATGAGCCTGGAGAAACTTCAGACTTGCAATTTCACACATTAATGGCTTTAGAATCTCTTGACTTATGAATTGACAAAATAGTGTATCATAAGATACCTACAATTTGTAATAAGACACCACTTACATAACTTAACATCTCTGTAATTTTAAACATTAAGGGAAAAGAGTATTCTTTTTAAAAATTTTATTTTTAAAAAGAATACTAGTGCCAAAAAGTTTTGGTGTCTAAAGATATACAAGAATATATCTAAAGAAAAGTGAGGCCTGATGTTAGGTTAAAGTGTACAAATTACTTCACAATCTTTTAAGTATTTTATTCTTTCTTTATTCCTTTCTATGTCCCACTTTGTTATTGTGATGTTATGGTTGAGTCCAGATGTATTACAGCCACTAAAATAAAGTGAATTTCGTCTAGTGATGAGTCTTAAATATTGTTCTTTTAAATTATGAAGTTTAATAGTCTCTTGATTAATTTTCCAGGCTATGTTTTATAAAGTTCTTCTAATACTCATGAGGAGTCAAGATCAAATTTAGGAGGGCTAAGTACACTAGTAGTCTCAAAAGATTCTTCTATAGGAGGGAATATTAGGAAATTGTCTAATTAATACCTCTAAGGAGTCTACTAAAGCCTGGAATAAAAATAATCTTCTATTTACTTTATTACAATCACAGTCTAGATCATGGTTTTCTATATGATTATTGTCTTCTACTTCTATATAGTGCAAAGTTTGTTACCTAAATTCAATCAAGCTTTCTATGTCTTGGAGGTTTAATAAACAAAAGTTTTTTAATACTTTTTCTATAGTAGTCATTAACAAGTACTGTAGAGATTATAAGAAAATTTTATCATAAACAAGTACTCTAGAGATCATAAAATAATAACAAGAGGTTCAACCATAAAATACTCAGATAGATAAATCAAAGTATTCCATAAATCCAAGTGTTATGTAACAAACTTTCTAGATGCATCACCCTAAAATTATTGATATCATGAAAGATTAAATATATAAATAATTCAACCAAAATAACAAAACTTAACTTATATGCTTAATATTCTAATAGCTCGTGAACTTCCCAAAAGTCCTACCCGTTCATAATCCTTTTCCATTAGAGTACTTTTTGCAGCCTTTTCATACAGTCTTTCTTTCCTCCTAAGGATAATACTATAGACTACTACTGGTTTTTAAATTTTTAAGCATATAGTTCTAAAGAATTATTATTTAGATCATAAAATATTTAAATCCTTCATTCAAATCATCATATCATGAATGGAGTTATGCAGAAAGAAGTTCAAGATAGAGTACTTGAATTGAAGAATGCTTTCTTTTATTTATCTTTTCTCTGAGGCAGAACCTCAAAGAGGTTTAGTTATAGTGCATAAGTAGAAAGCTTAGTATTTAAAATATTTATGCCAAACTCATAGAAAAGTGATTTTTCTCGAGATCCCAATACGGGTGAAAGCTGTATTTTTTCTATAAGTTGCTCTACTCTTATAAGAAGAGGGCTGTCAAAGACTTCTATATCTCTATTTGATGTATCTAGAACTAAGAAATGAAGCCTCCTTATATAGGCAGAGGAAAAGAAAAAATTACACTAGATACCCTTTAGTGGAGGGGTAGAACAGGAAAGTAATTTTACACTCTATAGATAAGTATTACTATAAAGTCTTCGTGTGGGTTGGCCCACATTGTCATTAGTGGAGGGGTCCACTACTTGTCATCTGCTTGAAGGTGAGTCTTGTTCTTTGTCATCTTCTTTAGATGATGTATATTTCTTTTCTGTCAGGCTTTGTTGCTTTTAGAAAAGAGATTCGTAGAGTCTAACCAGTGTCATAAATTTATAAGTTCCTTTGATAAAGAAACTAATGAAACTAGAGTCTAATATCCCTTTGGTAATAAATACTTTCTCATAATGATTCCCATCACAGAAATCATAATCATTAAAATCGGGATGATCATTATTGAAAAAGAAATTATTGGCACAAACTCGGGCCTTCAAGTGTATGAGTGCTTTTTCCTATAAGTTTTTGGGAAGAGTTAAAGAATAGTCATTATAGGTGTGTCTTTTGGGAATGTTTAAACATCTTAGATGTCCATGTGGATGAATAAGCATCATAGAATAACAGGGCTCTATAGACTCTTCAATGTCTTCAGATGGGACAACAATTATCTTTGTGTGTATTGCTCCAAGTCTAGCTGCTTTAAGGAGTGGAGTTTCTAATGTTTCAGGAATCTCTGTTATATTTAAAGTATCAATAACCCATAAGTCTGTGAGAAGCCCATGTTTAATGGGTTGATTTCCATGTTTTTAAATTTTCTTCCAAAAGGAAAGTTATCTAATAGAATGCCATAAGTCTTGAATGAGTATACAAGTTAGCAATGACATGGTGTATTTTTTCCACAAGAATAATGAGTATTCCTACAGGGAAATCTTGGGTTATAATGATATATATATCCATAGTAAATTCCTTCTTTTAATGTGTCAAAATTTTCAAATTGATCTTTATGGTATAATTCTAAAAATTCTTGCAAAATCAGGAATTTAGTCCATGATATGGAAAGTATGTATGTAATCCAACTGTTGAGTGAGTATGGAACATTATTAAGTTCTTTAAAAATTACAGTTAGTTCTTAGGTTGTCTCAATAGGCACCATATGTTTGGTGAGAGTGTTAAAATAAGATGTGTCAGGTTTAGTCAAGGATGGACTTCGTTGAGAAGTTGGGTCCCTGATGTATAGTCTTTTAAAAAGTTCAAGGGAAGTAAAGTATTTGGTATTTAGAGGGAGATAATCTTGTAAGTCTTTTTAGGCTTCTTTGAAATCCTAAAAGCCTTTGAATCTGGGTGTTTTTAAAGTACTGTCAAATTTGGACATTTTTCTATGGACTTCTATTCGTTCATTAATTTCAGCCCAGCTATCATATAAACCCACATATGGTCCATTATAAAGAACATAGCAAGAATATTTTTTGTTAAGTGAAGTCTGGGAAGTTTGAAAGTAGTTAATAATGGCATTCAAAACTACCATTTTCTTAGATCCTTCTCTTTCTTCTGTAGGAAGATTAGATATTGTCTATCAAACATTATTGGAGACCACTGTGGTCATATCTTCCTGCAAAATTAAAGATGTGTGAGTCTTTAAAGACAGGCAATTCTTGCTATCCAAATTTCATTGTAGCAAAAGTTGTGTTAGTCTTAATGTAAGAAATAGGTTTTCTAAAACCTATGTTTGATCTAAATGGATAAGTCTTAGTGTTTTTGATATAGGCCTTATTCATCAAATCGTGTCCAGATAATTCTTTAAGGAATTCTTCCTCTGTCAAATGCCTGTACTACATTAAGACATATTAAAATATTAGTCTAGATAAGTTGTCTGCAAGAGTATTTTTCTTGCCGTCAATATGTTCGAAGGATGGCTTAATGGCTTTATTTGTGATTAAATTTACAACATTAAACCATCTATTGGCATTAGTCTTTTTCTCAATTTGTTTATTGTAAAACTTAACAATAGCTTCATAATTAGTTATAATAGTTAAAGGCTTGTCACAAATATATAAATAGAATTTCTCAATTCCATTTACGATAGCAAGTATTTCAAAATCTAGTGAAGTAAGTCCCTTTTCTTTATAGATACTTGAAGAATATCTATAAATTTGTTCATTTGTCTTTGGTAAATACTTATGAGGTTTAACATACAATATTGCACCCCATCCTAATTCAGACCCATCAGTCTTTATAATAATGTAGTCTATATTTCATGGAAGCCTAAGTAATGGAAGATTTTGTACATGTTTTTTTAATGTTCTGTATAATTTTAATGTCTTCATCATTAAAATGTCTTTGATAGAAGTTTTATTATATAATGGGCATCTTAATTTAGACAAATATTTTATAAAAGGCCTAGTATAGTTTAAAAGTCCTAAAAAGGCTTGGAGTATTTTTAATTCCTCAATTTTATTAGGAAATTCTAAAATCTTCCTAGTAATATGAGGTTGTAGTTTTATTTTTCCTTGTTCGATTTCTGGACCAAGGAATTCTATATGTCTTTTATTGATAACCATTTTCTTTTTGGATATAATCATTCCATAATTCTCAAATATGTTAAAGACTGTGTGTAAGTGTGCAATGTGTTCTTTTTCTATTTTAGAAAAAATCAAAATGTCATCAATATATAAACAAGTAAAAGTACTACATTGTCTAAAAGCTTCATCTATCTTTCTTTGAAAGATTTATAGAGCATTTTTAAGTCAAAATGGCATTACAAGCCATTCAAAGTGTCCTTCTGGGCAGCTAAAAGTTGTCCAGGAATGGTGTCTTCATGTATTTTAATTTGCCAGAAACCTGATGTTAAATCAAATTTACTAAAGAATTTTGCATTTTGTATTTTTTTTATAAGTACATCTTTATCTAGTATTTTATACCCGTCTTCATGTGTATTATCATTTAGTCTTTTATATTTAAATACCATTCTTGATTGTCCTCTTTTTAATTCAAATTCTTTTTGGATAATAAAGGCTGGTGATCTATGTGTAAAAGTGCTATATCTAATTACTTGTAAATTTAAGAGTTGACTAATATGCATTTTGCATTCTTCCATCTCCCAAGTATTAAATTTAATTTTTTCTGCTTTAATAGTTAAATCATGATTAATTATGTCTAATTTACAAGTTATTTTATTTTTGTCCAAATGCTTTATATGATTTTCTCCTATAGTCCCAAGCTTTTCTAGTCTACTGATGATATCATCTTTTAAATGTTGTTCTAAGGTTTTTCTAGCCTTGGATAAATCTACTATGTCTAAGTCTAAAAAATCTGTATCCCTAAGTTCTTCAAGATCAGTTTCATTTCCTACTAGAAATGTGTCTTGTTTGTTTTTACATTGTCCTTTAATTTTACAAGAACAATTTTCTAAGTCTGTTTAAATTTAATTTATTTGAAAAGGCTCTGATATATATATATATACAAGGAAGCAAAGTAGAGAAAAAGAGCAGAGTGTAGCTGAATAGAACAAATGACACAATTGTAGCTTAAAATGTGATCATAGGATACCTAAAATGTCAAGCCTTGAGTGATGTCGAGCTCACTATGAGCGCAGCCTGAAGCATGATCACTGTCGTCCCTCAAGTTAACCTTTTGTCATGAGCGCGACCAATGCGCTAGTACAACCCTTTCCCGTGGGCCTTTCATACTTGAGCATAGGTCTTCCACGATTATGGCCTTGTAATTTCTAGCATAGATCATGTTAAAGTGTACTGAATTCAAGAAAATATCTAAAAGGAGGTGAAAGGACTTGTTCTAAAAGGGCTAAAAAGGATAAAAGGCATGCATTACTTAAGGAGGAGGTCAGATACATATATATATGATCTCACTAACACACAAGAGAAAAAGGAGAGAGAGAGAGAAGGAGAAAAAAAAGTTGAAAAAGAGAAACCCATTAGAAGATTCAAGCTCCGTTCGATATCATTTCTTACTCTTATCCTTATTCTAGTCTCTTAAGTGCAATTGAATATTGAATCTTGGTTTTAATAGCCATGAGTGGCTAAGTTTTATATGTTGTTGGGATTTTTGGAAACCCATTAGAATTAAGTTCATTTAATATATTAGTTCTTGTTTATTAATTGCATATTGTGTATGTTAAGCTTGTTGAGTGATGTATTGTGGCCAAATGCATCCTTTATTTGAATCTATGTAATGAGAGTTGGTGGATTTAATGGACCCATATACACTTGTTAGATCTTTGATGACTTGAAAAAGCTTGTTTAGATCTAATCCTCTATAAGTTTACTAAATGCCTTCTAAGTTAGATTTATTCTTATTGTATGATAATGATGAGAATTAAGTTATATAATAAGATTTGATTGATTCTTGTTTGTGACATTAACCTTGCTCAAGAGAGCTTATTAATTCAGTTTTTGAAAGCTTAAGGTGTGCATAAGAACTTGAACCAATATGTTATTTGGCTTAATGAACATGTGGTATGCCATTTCTCCCAACAACATGCCTTTAATATTGTTTGTTTTCTTATTATTTTGATTTGCAATAGCCTCATTTACATTCTTTAGCTTAATTGTTAATTTATTTATTTACTTACTTTAAGCAACCAATCATTTATAACTCTAAACATATACAACTGAGATTAATATGTGATTAGTCCTTAATCCTTATAGGGACGATACTCTACTTATCACTTTATTATTGTAATCGCAATAAGTTTTTGGCACCGTTGTTGAGGATTGACGGTGCTAACATTATAATTGATCAATATTGTTTCTTATTAGAGTCTTTTCCATTTTTACTATTCTATTTTTGTTAACTTATGAACTCTATTTTTGGTAATTTGGTATTGGGTATACACAATACTCGTCGTGCTAGACAAGAACCTTTACTTTTTATTCCGAACTTATTGAAGTTTGAAAGAGAGAACTGAAGGAGATTAAAGAGTATGTTGAGTAATATGGCTGTATAAAAAGCACAACCAGCTGATGTAGAATGAACTCTACTAGAGTTCGCTATATCAGGTTTGGAAGGAGCTAGATAGAGCATCATAAGGCCTAATGTCCAAGCAAATAACTTTAAAATCAAACCAACACTTTTAGAAATGATCCAATCCACTATTTAGTTCCATAGATTACCTTTGAAGGACTTGAATATGCACATAGCCAATTTCTTAGAGATATGCGACACATTCAAATACAATGGAGTCTCTGATGATGCTATTTGATTAAGGTTTTTTCCATTTACACTCAAAGACAGAGCCAAGGCTTGGTTTAACTAAACTCTTAGCCACCTGCATTAATCCCAACATGGGATCTTCTTACAAAGGGATTCCTAGCAAAATACTTTCCTCCCACAAAAACAGTAAAGATTGTCAAAGACATTACTACTTTTCAACAATTTAAAAATAAATCTTTATGCGGTGCATGGGAAAAATTCAAGGAATTACAGTGAAGTTGCCCACACCATGGACTTCCTAAAGATGTTCTTATTCGAACATTTTATAATGGTGCTATGAGGTCTATAATAGACACTATAAATTAGGTGTATGGGGCTCTTTAATGAAAAAAACTATTGAAGGTGCTTTTAAACTCTTAAAGGAAATGGCTAACAATAATCGCTTATAGACTTCAAAGAGACACTTTGCTCTAAAATAAGGAGGAAAACTTAGAGTTGATTGTGTTACTTCTATTCAAGCACAACTTGCTGCACTAAATAGAAAAATTGATGATCTAGCTATAAGAGTTAATGCTGCCTAAACTTCTTCTTCAACTATGTTTTATAAGCATTGTCATGGCTTGATCACTCAACTCTTGAGTATGGTTATGGAGTTAGAAGTGTGTATGGAGATGGTACTTTAGAGAATTGTAGCTTTGTTGGAAATCAATTCCAATATAGGCCTACAACTAAGGTTGGAGAAACCACCCCAATTTCTCATAGAGAAGTAACCCAAACTGTCAAGGTTTCTCAACCTAATTCCCTAAACTAGCACCACCACTTGGATTCTAAGCTAAGTCTATTGATCAACGATTTGCTGCTATATAGGCAAAGTTTGATTCAAAATTTGATAAGTTCATGGAAGTTATCAGCTCAAAGATCAATAGCTAAAATGAGTGTTATAACTTAATGTTCAAGAACTAGTCCTTATCAATCCACAACATAAAGGCTCAACTTGGCCAATTAGCAAATGTAGTTGCTACTAGAAGCCAAGGTCATCTTCCAAGGAATACATAATCAACCCAAAAGATCAAGTAAAGGCAATCACCTTGAGAACTGGTAAAGAACTTCAAAGTCAACAATAATGGTCATTAAATGTTAATGAAGAAAAAGAGTCACAATAGGTGAATATTAAAGATGTGCAAGTTGTAGACGGCGGGGTTTAAAATGTGCCCAAGATCTTAGGAACCGTGACACTGTTTAAGTTCAGGGCTCTAGAGAACACACTAACCACTATCACAAAGACATGTCATGGAGATGAGGAGTCGCCACCCAAGGTAATAACTTGGACAAATAAAAAAATAGTGGTACTCGATTCCCTAAAAGAAAGCCAATAGCATAACCAAGAGATTCTGGATACGAAATACTAACTTCTTTCAGTCTTGTGTTCTTTTAGAATTGCTTTATGAATTATTATTTTATCCTCTATTTACATGTAATTTCATATAAACCCTTAAAAAACAATCAACTTCAGGCAAACTAGTCATGAAATATACAAATAAACAATGCATTCATCACAATCCCTAGGTTAGTCTAATTTATATTGATTTTAATTAAATAAACTAAATCTACATATTTTAATTTACAAGTGAGTCTAAAGACTAATGGGCCTAATTCTTTTTAATTAAATGATTCTAAGTCTATTTATTTTAATTCTAAAAATGGACCTAGATCTACAAATTATGAAGTATTTAATTTAGTGGGCCTAATTCTACATGTTTTAATTCTAGAATGATCTTAAATCTACAAATTATGAAAAGGCTTAAATTAAATAGGCTAAGTCTAAATTAATTACATTAAGTGGGTCTATGTCTAATTAACTAAATGGGCCTAAGTTATCTCCACCTTAAATCTAATTAATTATGGACCTAAAAAGCATTTTAATTAATTTAATCTAAAAAACTTAAATATATTTAAATGAGTTAAAGCCTAATGTGGGCTTAGGGTCCAAAACACAAACATAAGTAAACAAGCTCAAAAACAATAAAAAATATCAAAACAAACAAATAAAAGATCAAACAATTAATTTACCTTTTTCTAAAAACCCTAATTTAATTAAAGTGACCATAAACAAATAAAACAAAATAATTAATAGGCAACCCTAATTCTATCCACTTAAATCTAATTCAATTTTAATTAAACAACCTAATGATTTCTATAGACATTAATTTTAATTAATTATCGAATGAAAACCCTAATTCTGCTAACCAATTCATTAAAATAAAACACATAAGCACACACACCAAATTTCATTATTCCTACTATTAGGGCTATTACAATGAACTATTGAAAATAATAAAAATGAAGAAGAATTAATACATTCCCAAAAATAAATAAAAATAAGACAATTAAATAAAAATTAAAAACTATATTTAGCTACAAGGTTCCATCCATGGCATTCCATGGACCTCTATAGATTGGGTCCTTCAAGTATGATCATCATATAATCCCCTCCAAAATCACCATCACAAAGGGTAAAACAATGATTAGTGAATAACATTATAATAAAAATTCAATAAAATTGAAATTCAATAAAAATAATAAAAACGTAAAAGAAAGTAGGGAGATAATAATGCTTATGGATGTTGAATAGATTGCTGCTCAGACTAATAAGATCACTATTATTTTTAGTAGGCCTTTAAGAATTTGTTATTCTTCTTCTAAAAAATTTCCCATGAATAAATTACCAACAATTTTTTTTATACTGCCTAAAGAAAAGTCTAGAGATACTTAGGAAGAAGAGAGTCAAAATTGCAGAAAAAAAGTGCTAAGGATTATCCCCTAAAAGAAATTAAAATTTTCAAGTAGGTCTTAAAAAGTATTATAATTAAGTCCTTAAAAAACAAATGAAATTCTTTTTGACAATGTATTCAAACTTTTAAGGTTTCAAACTTCAAGTGTTGAAGACCTACTTATAACATTTTCATCATTGGAGTCCTTTGTCACATCCACATTTTATTATCCTGAAATTGGGTGTTTACACAAGCTAAAACAAGAAAAGAGAAATATGAGAAATCAAAGGAGAGACAAGTGGAGCAATTTGCCATTGTAGATACATCAAAGTATCTGTAGACACCCAATTTCGGGATGATGTGTTATGGATGCGATAGAGGACTCCAATAATGAAAATATCATGAATAGGTCTTCAATATTTAAGCTTTAAAATTCTAAGGGTTTAAATGCATATTTTAAAGGAATGATTTAATGTTTCAAGGACTAAATTATAATTATTTTTTAGGAGCTAATTGCAAAACTTAAATTCTTTCACGGTTCTTTTTGTAATTAAATGTTAAAAAAACCTGTCGAAATTACACCAATTCTGACCGGAATTGTGTAATTCTGATCGAAATTGTACAATTCCAGTCGGAATTGGACTCTTCCGTCTCTATTTTTTATTTTTTTAGGCTTTTAACTCAATCTTAATTAGTCTAAAATTCCTAAATATGATTTTCAGTATTAATCCTATATTTTTAGGAATTAGAATCACGTTAGAATTGAGCTAGGGTTTTTGGTTTTCTTTTTTCTATATAAAGAAAGAGAGGAGAAAAAAAAAGGGAAGTAGTAACATATTTTTAAGCTTTTGGGTTTTTGTGCGTTTATGAAAACAATTTTCATCCATTGTTGATTCTTAAAGAGAGCTTTCTTAATTCTTTTTTTGGTGAGTTGTTTTTTACAAAAATTCCTTTTGGTTTATCAATTAATTCAAGATACTTTAAGATTTTTTGAAAAGCAAGATTCGAAGACTTATCAAGAATGGTGAGGAGTACCCCAAATCACTCATAAGCATCATCATCTTCTTCTTATTCTATTTTTTATTTATTTCTTTTTGATATTATTAATTATTTTTATTCTTTCGAGTTATTATTATAATTTATTCATTAATCATAATTTTATTTTATTTTTTTATGGTGATTATAGAGGAAAACACACGGTGATCATATTAGAGGGATGAATTCATGATAAGTCCATGGATAAAGCCTCGTAAAGACTTAGTTTCTAGGGTTTTTATTTTATTTTATTTATTGCTTTATTTTTTATTTTATTAACTATTTTATGAATTATTTTAATAGCCCATTAGAGAGAGTAGTGAAATTATGTGTGTGGTTGTATATTTATTTTGATTAAATTGATTAGTAAAATTAGGTTTTTAATTAGGTAATTACTTAAAATCAATGGAGGAAGTAGATTAATTTAGGTTGCTTGATAATAAAATTAGGATTTTAGTAAGGATTCATTTAATTTTTTTTTTATCTTATTTAATTATTTTTTTTATGTTTTTTATTTGTTTTTTGGTTTATTTATTATTTTTATGTGCTTTTGGGGCCTTAAGCCCATTTTAGGTCTTGATTTATTTATTTAAGTTTAAGTTATTTTATTTTAGCTCATTTCACTTAATAATTAATTAGGTTTAATTAATTAAAATAACCTTTAGGCCTATAATAAATTAGATTTTAGATTAGAAATATTCTTAGGCCCATTTAGTTAATTAGACGTAGGCCCACGTGACTCAATTTAATTAATTTAGACTTAGCCCACTTAACATAAGCATTTTTTTTCATAATTTGTAGATTTCATATCACCATTTAATTAAAACATGTAGACTTAGGCTCACTAATTTAAATATTCCATAATTTGTAGAATTAGGCCCATTTTTAACTAGTAGACTTAGGTTCATTTAATTAAAATCAAAAGGAATTAGGTCTTTAGGTTCACTTATAATTTAAAATATGTAGAATTTAACTCATTTATTTAAAATCCATGTAGATTAGACTAACTTAGGGATTATGTGATTTATTAAATGCATTATTTACTTGTATATTTCATGACTAGTTTGCCTTGGAGTTTATTGTTTTTAGGGTTTATATGAAATTTCATGTAAATAAAGAATAAGATAATACTTCATACAGTAATTCTAAATGAACACAACACTGAAAGAAGTTGGTATTCCGTATCCAGAATCTCCTGGTTATGTTGCTCGCTTTCTTTTAGGTAATCAAGTACCACCTTTTCAATTTGTCCCAGTTATTACCCTGGGTGGCGACTCCTTGTCTCCACGCCATGTCTTTGTGATAGTGGTTAGTGTGCTCTCTAGAGCCATGAGCTCAAACAGTGTCGCGGTTGCTAAAATCTTGGACGTGCACTAAACCCCGCCGTCTATAGTATGCTTTGAGGCTACCCTTTCCTTTAAGATAAAGGAAGATTAATGATGATGAGCAAAGGTTTGCTAGATTTATAGAGACCTTTAAAAAGTTAGAGTTGAAGATACCATTCTCAAAAGCATTAAATGAGATGCCAAAGTACACAAAATTCCTCGAAGACATTATTACCAACAAGCAGAAATGGAACGACAATGAAATAGTACCTTTAACGGAGACTTGTAGCCCTATCATTTCAAGAAAATTCCAATCAAGCTCAAAGATCCATGGAGTTTTACAATTCCTTGCATTGTTGATTCTAAATAATTTCCTAAATGTTTATGTGATTTAGGTGCTAGTATTAATCTTATGCCTTTTTCTCTTTTAAGGGAGCTTAATGTTGGAAATATAATCAACACAAACATGACTCTTCAAATAGCTTATCACTCAATTAAAAAGCCATATGGACTACTTAAGGATGTGCTTATTTGAGTTGATAAGTTTATATTTCCAGTGGACTTTGTGATCTTAGATTATAAGCAAGATAAACATTGCCCCTTAATCTTAGGGAGACCTTTAATCAATACTAAAAGGGCTACAATTCATGTGCATGAGGGTAAGATCACTTTAACAGTGGGAGAAAAGAAAGTGGGCATTATGATGAACAAACTCATAAAAGATATAAAGGATAAGGACACTAGCGAAGAAGGAGAGAAGATGATTAAAGACGTCAAGGAAGAATCCTTGATTCTAGAAAAATAAAAGCCTAAATCAAGCCCAAATCCTTTACCTTCTCAAATTGAAATCAAAACAAACAAAGACAAACCAAAAGTAAATTTGAAGAAGAAGGCTAAGCAAGTGATTAGGATGGCATACATGCTTAGGAAATATGCTTCTTCAAAGGGCAAGATGAAACTTGACTCGACATCCCTTGGAATGAGTGCAGATGAAACTTGGCATATTATCTGCGATAGCGTTATAACTACTTAGGCCTTTCTGTCACAATTGCACATTATCCATAATCATAGATTAACCCTAATCTACACTCTAAAATAGTCGCCACCCACTTTTCTTTTCAAAACCCACGGTCTCCATTATTTGTGAAACATCCCTAATCACCCTAAAGATTCAATTGCTTATTCAAATTCCCATCGAATCTCTCCAAATCTTTCCCCACTTAACTTTTTTTCCCCTTTTCCTTTAAAGCCTAGTCTCTTCAAGTTCTTCTTAAAATCATCATAAAAATCTTTTCTCCGTAAATTTTCCTAGTGCAAAAACAAGAGCATCTCCATTATTTAACCAAATGTCAACTTCACGTGCCAAAAAGAAAGCAAATATGATAGGGGCTGAATTATACAAAAGGAGTATAAAGCACCTTTTCCAATCCTTGTTGAAAAAGAAGGAGATAAGTATGTTGTTCTTGCTCAAAGAACTTTTATTATCCCTAAATGTTTGGATATGGATACTCTAGAGGGGGTTAAGCTAAAAGATAGAGTGTTAGCACTTTGTGATAGATTAAGATGGAGGAAATTTCTAGGTCTCAATCATGATGTATATAGAGCATTAACTTTAGAGTTTTACACAACTCTACAACTTTCAGATCAAGCCCACAAAAAATTTACATGTTGGCTTAATGGTAAACCAATCACCATTGATTATGATACTATGCTCAATGTGTTTAGGTTTCAAAAGGGGGGAACTTATGAACCTTTAAAAAGGTACAATTCAAGGGAATTTTTTAGAAAGATCACTTAATAGGAGGAGGTTTAGGATGTTCATGGCTTAACCAATGGGTTGATTAAGGATCACAATTATGTGATTATGCATAAGCTCATATGCCAATTGATTTTTAGGAAGATGGAGAGCAATAAGGTCTCAAGGCAAGAGTTATTAATGTTGTGGTGCATGCATACTTCCACCAAAATTTCCACCACATACTTTGTTTTGTAGTCATAGTGGTATATGGCTAAAGCTCCTAAGGTGTCAGATCTCAATGGGACATATTATGATAGGGTTGGCTTTGTACTTTCAGGTTTTTGACCTTCACATTACTAAGATGTTATGATTTCATAGGATAAATTGAATTGGCTCTTACTCACCAGAGCTGAAATATTGGCATTTGCAATAGCACTTAAAGAGCCCATCATAAGAAAATACTTCCACTTTAGATAATCAACATAAAAAAAAAAGAATTTACCTCAAGTTGAAGAAGATAAGGATGAAGGGCCAGATAATGAGGAAAATGAATATCAAGAAGCACCCCTTCAATTGCCTACGCCATTAAGCAATGTCATGAATCAAGTCCTAGAAAAGTTAGACCTATTGATTGTAACAATCAACTCCCATTTGTGAGAGTCTTGAAAAATCAATTGACTTGCATTGTTAGAGCATTGAGAAATTCGTAGAGGACAAGTTTAATGAGCTTAATAACCAACTGATAGATATTGAGGATGATTAATACCATCACTTCTAAAAAATAATGGAGTACTTTAAAAAAATAGGGCATAATAGCCTTCCATCACCATCACCATCACCTATGAGGAGACACCCTCTAGTCCCTTCTCCATAAACTAGCAGAATCCATCAACTTCTCACTAGTCACCTCCTTTATCCCCTCCTCCGGGGAGGGCAGTAAACTCTTTTCCTTAATTTCTTTTTATTTTCTTTCTTTTCTTTTATATTATTTTCTTTTAGTTTAGTTTTAAAATTCATGCATTTCATGTTTGTACATTTGTAATTATGAATTTTTATTTTTATTTTGTAGACTATTTTATGCATTTGTTATTGCTTGCATTTTAGGTCCCTAACACATATTTAAGGTAATGTATGATTCAAGTGGGGGTGAATATTTTTGCATTTTTTGTATATTTTAGGTATATCATGCATGGCATTTTTGTAATTTGACCTAAATTTTTGCAATTACTCTTGAATTTTTGTCGAATTATCTTAGTATTGAATTTTGTGTATGTTTGTTGGTTTTGTTAATGCCTAAGTGTAAATCTCCTATTAATGGTTAGTTTTATGTCTTTTAAATTTGGTTAACACTTTGAGTTGAGATTTTTGATCTTTTAATCAACTTAATGCATATTGTTGCTTACTTAATCATGATTTTGAATTATTGTTTTAGGATTTAGTATTATGAATGAATTAAACTCCTCTTTAGGGTCATTTTCAGTTGTATGTGGAAGGAATCATAAAAACACTTTTTTCCATTTCTAAAAAAAGAGAAATGAAAAAAAAAAAGAATAAAATGTGCTTGAGAACTTGAATTCTTATATACTCCAATGCTCTTGCAAAAGAGAATAAGTACTCAAAGAGCCCTCTTAAGGTGTTCATGTTGAGTAGTTCGGGAAAGACAGGGAACTACCAAGAGAGGGAAAAAAAGCACAAAATAGAAGAAAATAACAAAAAAGGTTAAGAGTTGATTTTCATATGCCAAATTAAGAATGACCTTAAATTGGAGTCTTTTTCATTCATGCATGCGCTTCCCAAGACTTTAATTCATTTTTGTGTAATTACAAGAAAATAACATGCTCTTCACTTGGTAATTCTTATTCTCAACTTGATTTATTGACCTTGGTTTGAGATATATAAACTGCTATTAAAAGGAGATTTTTATGTATATTGGATGAGACTATGGATATGCACTTTGTTCGTTACTTTGATGATTTATGTTCTTGAGTTTGCTTGAGGATAAGCAAAGATTCAAGTGTGGGGGTATATGTTAATGTCAAATTATGCATAGTTTTAGGTGTCTAATTTACATGCATTTGTATATTTTGAATAACATTTAGTATAGAAAATCATATAGAATTAGGTACTTTTATGTTTTTTGTTAAGGAAAAGGAGTTTGGAGGTGATTTGAGGAGCAAAAAAGGAAGAAAAGAAGAGAAAAAGAGTAGAGTGCAGCTAAGCATAATAGATGATACGATCGCAGCCTGAAACGTGATCGCGGGATACCCAAAATGCCAACCCTCGAGTGATGTCAAGTCCGTTGAGTGCAACTTAAAGTACGATCGTGGTTGTCCATCAAGCCCACCTTTTTTCGTGAGCATGACCCTTTCCCGTGGGCCCTTCATACGTTAGCGTGGGTCTTCCACAATCATAGCCTCATTGTTTCCAACACAAAATATGCTGAGGTGTATTGAATCCAAGAAAATATCTAAGGGGAGGTGAAAGGACTTATTCTAGAAGGGCTAAAATGGATAAAAGTCATGCATTACTTGGGGAGGAGGTTAAATACATACACATATGATCTCACTCACACATAAGAGAAAAAGAGAGAGAGAAAAAAAAAAAAAGAGAAAAAGAAGTTGAAGGAGAGAGACCCATTAGAAGATTTAAGCTCCTTTGGATATCATTTCTTAATTTTATCCTTATTCTAGTCTCTTGTGTGTAATTAAATATTAAATATTGGTTTTAATAACCATGAGTGGCAAAGTTTTTATATGTTATTAGGATTTTTGGAAACCCATTTAAATTAAGTTCATTTAATATATTAGTTCTTGTTTATTAATTGCATATTGTGTATATTAAGCTTGTTGAGTGATATATTGTGGCCAAATGCATCCTTTATTTGAATCTATGCAATGAGAGTTAGTGGATTTAATAGACCTACATACACTTGTTAGATCTTCAATGACTTCAAAAAGCTTATTTTAATCTAATCCTCCATAAGTTTACTGAATGCCTTCCAAGTTAGATTTATTCTTATTGTATGATAATGATGAGAATTAAGTTATATAATAAGATTTGATTGATGCCTGTTTATGAGATTAACCTTACTCGAGAGAGATTATTAATTCAGTTTTTTAAAGCTTGAGGTATGCATAAGAACTTGAACCAATATCTTACTTGCCTTAATGAAAATGTGGCATGCCATTTCTCCCAACAACATGCCTTTAATACTGTTTGTTTTCTTGTTATTTTGATTTGCAATAGCCTCACTTATATTCTTTAGTTTAATTATTAATTTGTTTATTTTCTTACTTTAAACAACCAACCATTTATAACTCTAAACATATACAATTGAGATTAATAGGTGCTTAGTCCCCAATCCCTATGGAGACGATACTCTACTTATCACTTATTACTTGTCGACCCATACACTTGCAGAATCGCAACACATACATATATAGACACATAAAATGTGTATTATTTTCTATTATATAAAGATGATTTATTTTAAAAAAATGAAGCTAGTATGATAAAATAGAAGCTCCATGAAATTTAAACACTTACTATAATTATTTAGTTAATTATCTATCATTGTCATATATAAAGCATACATAAAAAGTAGCCAATATACATGACTTGTACAGAAAATAGTCCTTATCATATTTTATAATTTCAAATAGTTTTTCTAAATAATCCTTATCATATTTTATAATTTCAAATTTAGCCCCGCCTCGTCCTAAAAAGTGTCATGCCAAGTCCTACACATGTCTTAGTTGTGTCCTTCCTATGGCTTAAAAACAATAAAAATATGATAGTGAGATAAAGCTAGTGTGATAAAACAAAAGCTATCATATTTTATAATTTCAAACATTTTTTCTAAATAATCCCTATCATATTTTATAATTTCAAATTTAGCTCTGCTGTGTCCTAAAAAGTGTCATGTCATGTCCTACACTTGTCTCAGTTGTGTCCTTCTTATGTCTTAAAAATAATAAAATAATAGGAAATATGTCTAGCCATGTTGGACATGTGTTGGTCGTGTTGGGCACATATCAATATCGAAAAAGTGTTAAACACGGATACTCCATCCTATTTGAAGTGTCAATGCTTCATAACTTCCAATAGTGAATGGCATTTAATTTGTCTATTCACCTTCACTTCAGTCTTTCTGTGTCCTAAAAAATGAAGCTAATATGATAAAACAAAAGCTCCATGAAATTTAAACACTTACTATAAGCATTTAGTTAATTATCTAGTATTGTCATATATAAGATGTACATAAAAAGTGGCCAATAGACATGACTTGTACAAAAAATATTCCTTCATATTTTATAATTTCAAACATTTTTCCTAAATAATGCTTATCATATTTTATAATTTCAAATTTAGCCCCACCATGTCCTAAAAAGTGTCATGTCATGTCCTACATATGTCTCAATCATGTCCTTCTTGTGTCCTAAAAATAATAAAATAATAGGACACGAGTCTAGCCATGTCAAACACATATTGGGCGTGTCGAGCACATATCAGTATCCGAAAAGTGTTAGACACAAATACTCCAACCTAATTAAAGTGTTAGTGATTCAAAACTTCCAATAGTGAATGACATTTAATTTGTCTATTTACCTTCACTTCAGCCCCATCATTAGACCATTGAAGTTTATATAGCCTAGGATAAATCAATGTAGGCAAATTGAACTTTTCCATAAATAAAATACTAGCACCATAAGTACAACTAATATTATCAATAATTAAACAATATATTTTATCTTTAATAAGACATCTATTGTGGAATATATTATTGTTGGGATTCTATGATGCATACACATAACATAAATTGAAAATTTTAATCATAAAATCCTCATAGTATCCATGTAATTCAAATAAATCAATTAAGAAGGATTACAAAAACTCACTAAGATGATCTCAAGGAAAAATGGTTAAAAGGATGTGAGGGGGTTCACACCAGTGACACCCTACCTCAAGCTTTTCTTATCTTCTTATCAGATTAAGACGTTGCCAATAAAGCCACATCCTCTACTAGTATCCACATGAACATGATGTCTAAAAGCGATGTTGGTGTGCTAGCACCTTTTCTTTAATACTCTTCTTATTTTTTTACTCTCTATTTTTTTTCTTTTCTTAAAAGAAGTAGCAAAAAGTGGAGAATAAGATTGCATATTAAAAATCCTAGAGAATTAGATGTATATATAAACATCCCTTCTAAGGTTTCACTTACCAAAATGATTTTGGTATGTTTAACCTTCTATTTCTATTTTAATTATAATTCCAAGAATAGAAATATTTCCAATTTATTTAAGACAACACTTACCTTAAATAAATAAGAAAATAAATATAAATCAAAATAGAATTCTTTCCTATTATATTTAAGATAACACTTACCTTAAATAAATAATAAAATAAATAAATATAATTATAAATATATTGAAAAGATTCCTAGAGGGAGGTGAATAGGACTATTAAATAAAAATAAGAAATTAAAAGAATTCTTTGCAAGAATTAAATAGAAGTTAAGAAGGAATAATGAAGTACACAAAGATTTAAGGAGTTCGAATTCAACAAAAATCATACGTCTCCACCTAATTTATCCCTAATTTAGGATTTTCAATCACCCACAATCTTATTCATAAGTTTGAGATTATATAAGAGTTTTATGGCTCACTCTTATAACCTTACAACATGAGTTTTCAAGGCTCACTCAAAAAACCAAAACCCAAGTGTTTCAATGAACAACACCTTAACCAATTCCTTTGGAAATAAATATCACTTCCCTTCTAATCTAACCTAAGATTTAAGATGAAGATAAATTCTATTTCTAACACACACCCAACTCTCACAAGATTTATACAAACAAAGGATTGTTTAAGAGAATTTGAGAGCTTAATGAATGCTTAAGAAAGAATGAATGATAAAAAAGTTTCTTAAATTTAATTCAACTCTAGAGGTATTTATACTTAAAAATATAGTTGTTTGAGGTGCATATGATGTGTCCAATGTCTATATTTTGGATCATTGAAAGTGATGCTGTCAGATAGTTATTCATAGATTGAAACCGTGATTGGCTAATCAAGACATTTGAATTGGCCCACACTTTCTTCATAGAAGCTATAGATATTTGAACTAGCTTTTAATATCATTTTTAATCACCTAAATTGGATGTTTGTAGCTCTATATATATCCAAAATACTAAGAGCTATGCAATTTGAAATGCAGAATACTATCAAACAGCTATACCCAAGTTGAAGCCGTGATTTTCGTCTTAAGAAATTTGAATTTACCTATAATTTCTTCATGATAGTTGTAGATATTTGAATTTTCTTTCTATATCATTTTTATCACCTAAATTGAACTTCTGTAGCTTAGGATATGTCTAAAATACTAAGTGTTATGCAATCTAAAATGCAGAATACTGTCAGATAGCTATACACAAGTTGAAGCCTTGATTTTATCCTAAAGAAATTTGAATTTGCCCATACTTTATTCATTGAAGTTGTATATATTTGACTTATCTTTCCATATCATTTTGAATCACTTTAATTGGATTTCTGTAACTCAAAATATGTCCAAAATGCTAAAAGATGTGCAGTCTGAGATGACAAATATATATGTGGATTTCGACTTAAAATTTGCATAACCAATGAACTTGGATTTTGACAAATAAGCTTAATTCAGAAAGCTCAAGATGTCTACTTCAAATTTAAAGAATATAACTTTCTCATTATATAGCTCTAAGGATGTCAAAAGCCTCCTTGAATCTCAAAGGTCCAATTAGCCCAAGATAATTATACTTCCAATAGAGTCCTAACTTATACACACATAAATAAACAAATTAAATACTCAAAATTAAGTTTTTTAGGATAAAAAATAAGATTGATTATTGCTAAGGTCAACATATATATATCTACATACATATTTATATACACATATTTATTTATTCATCTAGAAAGAATTTCATTAGGTGGATTAACCCAAGTCCGCTTTGGATCTGTTCTAAATGTATGACCCTATAAGTTCACACAATGTTGACAGTAGGCCTAAAATCTATATTTTAGCCCACAAGTCATATGTGGCCTTTAGAAAGACATTATGACTACCCAAGTTGAGTGAAGGCCAATAATTTAACATAACTTAATCCACAACATGTATTATAGTCCTTTTGTCACATGATATCTTGATTGAACATAAGACATGATTTTTGTTATCCTTATATTGTTCAATTATATTATTTCTTAATATTAAGTAAACTACTACTGATAACTTTTTATTTAATATTGATAACTCTTTATTAACTCTTTCCAGCATGGCCATGCATTTTTCTTCAATATAACTCATCGAGGGGCCCACAGATATTAATGTGATTCCAAAAGCTAAGAATATCCAAATCTTATCTAATTCAATGAGGGATCAAATGAGGCCTAAATAATCAAGATATAGCACTTTAAAATAAGCAAAATTTGAGGTTAAAAAGGTCTGTCAATATCGCAGCCTCACCTACGATCATAGGGAGCCTGAAAAGAACAAGCAAAAAGTAAAGGAAACAAGCTGTCATAATCACATCCCAACCTGCAGTCGCAGCTCCTCCAAGCTACATTCAGAACTTACATTTTAATGGTTACTATAAGTTTTAATGCAAAGATTAACTCTATGGCATAACTTGGTAGTTGTAAAAGACCGTTCCAACAGTCATATTACATAGAATAAAGCATTTTTAAACCCCAAATAACATCAAGACCAAATACATTACTTAAATGGATGTTACATGGTTGTTTAATATGTGTTAAAGGGTATTTATATAGTTAATGGCTATAATGGCAGGTTGTATATCATATAATCATGTGTAATAAAGATTAGAATTATTGTGTGTACTTGGTCTTGAAGTCTATATAAACAAGACTAATTTATCATTGTAATAAAGCTAAAGAGTTTTTATAAAAGCTTGGAATCGTAAGAGTTTAATAAAGAATTAAGTTTTTTCTCTTCTTTTATTGTTTAGCCATAGTTTTTATCAAACATGTGAGTTGTAGCGAATTAAGTTAGTAATGTGTAGATTTATCAATCTATATTTTTTAGACGATAGATTATGTCATCAACAAACCTTTATTACTTATCTTTATTATTGATTCAAGGGGTTAAGGTTTCCAAAATAACCTTGGTTGTTTGGACTATCAAATGTAAAATGAAAGATGAATGTCTAAAATTAGAACTTAATTTGAACTTTTCTTGAGAGCGCTAGTTGGGGTGGTTCAAATGATCAAATGCATTGATTTTCCTTCACTTATGAATCATAGCTCATTAGCTATCAGGGCTTAAAGTTACTCAAAATCCTCCATTTCACATCAAATCTTCTCATAATAAATGAGGGATAAATTCCTTCTCAATCACTCACATTTCTTATGTAACTCATTTTATGTCCAATCATAGTTTATTTTACCAATCAGTTAAAAAGTGTCAAAATATAGAACTTATTATGTAGGAAACCATAGTGATTTCAAGTTAGAGGATTGAAATAATAATACTGTAATGAGAATCACTTATAATAATTATCCATGTAGTATTCTTATAGCAAGTCAATCTAATACATCATTTCTCAAATATATATATATGAGTTGACTTAATATCTCATATATATTATCAGTAAAACATAATCATTTGTCAACTTGATATTAGTCTTTATTCATTATTGTTACCGACTAAGGATAATTTAGAATAGAATTCAAGTTTCACCTAAGAGTTTTACTATTGAGTCACATACTTGATGACCTCAAGTAGAATTAACTACTCATGGAACTTTAGCCAGTAATAAAGAAAATGCCTTTTTATTAATAAATGAAATATGACAATGTTAAAATATGGCCATTACATAATTGGCCTAGTGCATATCACTAACAATTATCCTTTTACTCTTCATCATCTTCCTTTACTTGAGTACTCCAAGCTCACTTAATGACTAATAATTTTCATTCCATAGGTAATTCGCCCTCCTTGTCACTACAATCTTCAAATGGCAACACTAAATCATTATCTTCATCTTCCTTAGATGCAAACTCTTCATCCTCTATCATGATTATAATCATCTTATTTTGGCATTATGAGTTATATACCCTTTACTAAGGCACTTAATATCCTTAAATTTTCCTTGATTAGCATTAATATTTCCCTTCTCTATATTGCCTTCTACTTCTATTGTATATATATTGCACCTTGTCCTTTTTTTTTTTTTTTTGCCAATTTAACTTCCATAAAGTTATTAAGGTTAAATTATATTTGGATGTTCCTATCCGTTAATTTTCTTTGTAATTTGGTAGCAATATGGACCATGTCCTCTAAATCTACAACTGTTGAAACTCTATTATATTAGTGATGTCCCTATTTAGGCCTTAAAAGAAATGCATTGTCGATGTCTCTCTATCTTTCTCTATATTAGCTCGAATTATGGCAACCTCCATCTCTTATGATACTCCTCAACGTTCTTGGAACCCTGTGCTAAACTTTTTAAATGCCTATATAAGTCATGATAATAATGACTAGGTATAAAATTCTTACTATATCACTTGTTTCATGTCTTTTTATGTTTGGATTGGCTTTTCAATGTTCCTCCTTTTAAAAATTTATAATTGACCCTACCACACAATGGTATTATTGGTGAACCTTGGAGTTGCCAACTTCACTTTCTTTTCTTTGATGTAGTTAGGGTAATCATATACAAATTCCACCTTACATTCCCATTCCAAGTAAATATTAGGGGCATTATTACCTTGGAATGAAGGAATCTTCATCTTAATACTACCTAGGTTATTATCAACCTCTTGTATTTCATCTTTTCTACACCAAGCTCTTTTAACCTTTATATGGAACACATATTATACCAAATCTACCTATATTATCACTGAACTTTTCTTCTAACTCCTTTTCAAACTTATTTCGAGTTTGATGAATTGGTAATTGCCCCCTTTGAATTTCAAGAACCAATAACATTAGTTTTATCTAGTTGATTCCTTAAATCATCATACATGAGCTCAAACTTCTTAATGAATACATTGAACAATGATTTGATATCATATTTCCCTTGTTCTTGAGACATAGCTACAATAAAAGGTTGGTAGAAATAATTTTATTTCACTACTCTCACTCACATGTTTACACTCTTTTTTTTTTTTTTGTCTTTTTCTCTCTAGTGTTTCTCACACCTCTTACCTTTTACCCTTACTAAACTCCTTTTAGTAGAATTTGATAGAAAACTATTTGTTCTTTAACTAAATTAAGCTTATAAACAAACAACTCAAACAAATCAACAAGAAAAATATATGCATAAACAAAATTAATGTAAACGAAGAAATAAATTGGACAGGCAAATTGAAGAATTTAGAAACGACTAGGAAAAAAAATAAATAGCCCAAGAATTATACTAATGGTATGAAAATATCATATTCTAATCAACATAGGATTAGGTTAAGCTATATCAGAATTTAGAGCGGATTTATGTTTGTTGAGGGATATTGTTTTGTTTGATTTTAACATTCCTAAATAGACAATGAAAATGAAATAGGATCTCCTTACTCAACTAGGAATTAGATTTTAAAATTTTTTTTTTCTTTTTTTATAAAACTAAAATAGATTTGATTTGATTTGTGTTGACACGGGAACTAAATTAAAAAATGTTAAATAAATTTTTTGTTTTCTAAATTCACAAATAAAATTGAAATAATCAAATTCCTAAGAATTAAAAGCACTAGCTAATGATATATAAAATCTGAGTCAAATCACTAATACTAAATGATGTGAACCCAAATGAGATTAACATATTCGTACGGATGTAATCTTCACCTCTTGTTTAATTAGTCTAAAAAATAAAAACTGTATGAAAATTTATGTCTTTTGAATCAATTTTTATAAAATAAAGCAACTTGTGGAAGACAATATGGACAAATTCATAAATTGATGCTAGTAAGGGTAATATATATATATAATTAATAAATCGTGATATTGCAAAAACAAAAGTTAAAAGTTGTGCTTTTTTTGCAAATAATAAAAATAATGCATCTTCACACGACGCAATTTATACCGATCAGAATAGTTCTGGTTGCCACGTCAGCTAGATCTGGCCAAATTTTTAACTGGTATACAAAATTTGTTATAAATTAAAAAGTTTTATATTAGTTTGTTAAAAAAAATGATGTAATTAAATTGTAAAAATTGCTAAATTTTATATGATTTTAAAATTATTTTATAATTATATGCATATAATTTTTTTAAATTAATAAATTATGATATTGCAAAAACAAAAAGTTAAAAGTTGTGTATTTTTTGCAAAATTCTAAAAATGATGCATTTTGACATGGTGCAAATTTTATCAATCAGAATAGTTATGGTTGCAACGTCAACTAGATTTTGTTAAATTTTTAATTGGTATACAAAATTTGTAATAAATTTAAAAGTTGTATATTAATTTATTAAAATAAAAAAATGTGATTAAATTACAAAAATTGCTACATTTTGCATGATTTTTAAATTTATTCCTTAATTATATGCATTTTATTTGTTTACTTATTTTTTAGATTTCTTTATCATTGTTTTCGTTTCTTTTGAGAGGCAGTTAATCTTTGTAATTTATTTTTTTGGTGATATATAGTTTGTTCATTTGTCATAAATTATTTTTTTCCTTCTTAATTTTTTGAATAGAATTTTCATATTTTTATAAGATTGATAATACTTTATACAATAATTGTTTCATTATAAAAATTAGAATAATTTAAGATAAGTACCATATTAGTTTTTTTAAAATTATAAAAATTATAGTGTATATTATATTAGAAAATACAAAATGAAATATTTGTCAAAATTCAATATAAAATATTCATGAATATAATATAAATGCACATACATTGATTATGATATAATTTTTTTTACAACTAACTCTTTTGAAAGATAAATAAACAATTTTAACTTGTTTAAGTTTCAAACTAATTATTTCTCAAAAAACAAAAAATAATAGTTTCAAGCTAATTAAAAGTTTTAATCCTTTCAACCTGTCAACCAGTAATTTCTTTTGAAAAATTATATTTAATATATAAAACATATAATTAGTAAAAAATATAAAATTATTCATTAATAGACAGATAAATTTATTCACAAATTTAATACTTTAAGTTTGGAAAAGTTCATTTACTAATCACATAACTGATTAACATATCTCATAATTGATTAAATTTTTTTGTTTAAAAAATCATTTAACGTGATTAAAATGATATAGAGCCACATGTATATCATAGGATACTAGTATCTCAAAACTGATGATGGAATTAAAATGGGAGGACTTTCTCTATTGTATAGTCTATTGATACATGGATTATATGACCTTCCTGTTAATAAAATAATAATAATAATAATAATAATAATAATAAATATGGAATTAGAATCTACTAATTTGGATTTTTAGTTTTTACTGCTAGCCAAAAAGAGATTTAAATCAACTGCCTATGGGGTGTGGGATCCATATAATAAGAATCCTTCGTAAGATGGCGCAATTTTTCTCCAAGTTATTACTTATATCAACAGTAAAAACTAGAATGTCGATGGACTGAACGAAATGACTAAGATTAAGAGCAAAGCAGGAGAGACGAACCAAAGTTTTCACAGGAAAATAATGACATGTATGTTCATAGTTATATTGGTTGCCACTTGAATGATGCAGAATTCAAAACACATACTTTTCAGTTTGATTAACAGCAGATAATCTCGTGCCCAATAAGCATTCAACAAGAGCTTGAAACTGGCAGTTGGTAGAACCACTATTAATTACATCATCACCTGTACAAATCATAATTCCTATAAATGTTCAACGTCTGTATATATATGCAACTGATTTTCCAACCACAATACTTACATTTTTGTGACATGCTAAATCAGTAAAGCACGAATCAGAAATGCTTAAACTCAATATGAAACAAGCATTGATCGACTTAGCTTTGGAAACATAGTGCAGTAGGGCGAATCACTCTTTTCATTCTGTGGAATTGAGACATAAATAAGCTACAAGTGCTGCCTATACAAGATTCGTAATCATCAATTTACAATGTCTAAATATTAGTCAATCTATGCAGACAATAATGCCAAGTACAAATAAGGACATTCAGTGATGCATCTTGATAACACGGGCCACCCTTTCAAAGAATATAGGGCACATGCTGGTGCTGAACATTAAGGCGGATCTCATCCACTCTGGCGCTACCCTCTCAAATGTCCCTAATGCTGATACACGATATAGCAACTCTGATTCTTCTCCAGCAGCCTTCCTTATCCATGTTAGACTGAATGAGTAACCTGTGACGGTTGAAAACATGAATAGCACTGAAGTCGCTAATCTTCACAACCAATGTTCGAAATGCTTAGAAAATGACATGAGAAATTGAGCATGAATTGCTTGTCAAACATGACAGAAACTGTGTAAAGAAAAAGCAAGATACACCAGGTTAGGTTCAACTGGATGCATTTATTCTGAGGTCTAACAAACCAAACGCATCAAAAACTTAGTGCAAAGGTGCTTTTGAAAGGAAGACATCCCGTCCAGATTTGTGTGACAGCAATATCCTCCTTCCCATGTCATCAATCTCAGAGACTCCCAACCTACTAGTTCTTTAAAGTATAGTTCACCGACATAACTTTAGAAGCTTATCTTTTCAACTATGTTGCCAGAGGTAAAAAAATTGCCAAAACAAATCCACCATACACATATTGAATGTCAACATATCTGGGCAACAGAACCAAATTAAACATAAGTACAAAGTTTTTATACATCTAAACCATCTAACTCAAGAAATGTAAAAGCCTTACCCTTGCAACTTATATATTAACAACTCAGACCGAATTCATTCGTTATAACATAAAGCAGCTAAAAGTCCATGATAGTCCGTGCTTGAATGGAGTGTCCTCAACAGAGCGAAATAAATGTCTAAATCTCATAGGTAAGTCAACTACCTCATCATTTGAAATCCCTGCCAAGCTCGAGGCATATTATCCAAAGGCGTCTTTTACCCTCAAATGCTCAAACCAATGCAAGGTAACAACTCTAACAAAAATCATTATTGAGACATTTTTCTCTAAGCGCATACTTTATAAGAGCAAAACCTAGAAGGTTGATAGACTAATCAAGATGACTAAGATTAAGCATGAATTAAGATAGGAGTAACAGATTCTTCGTTGTAACATAAGATAACATGCATATGTATGTTTGTTTTGACCACTCGATTGATGGACAAAATAATATGATATGCATATGTATGTTTGTGTTAATTACCACTCGATTGATGCAGAACTGAAACACATGTCCCATCAGTTTTATTAACAGCAGATAATTTCATGCCCAATAAGCATTCAACAAGCGCTTGAAACTGGCAGTTGGCAGAACCACTATCAATGACATCACCACCTGAATTGACATACAAGTTTAATTTGAACTATATGATGGAACTATTCCAAAAAAAATTCCAAAAAAAAAAAAAAACAGCACAAGTTGTCACTTCTAAATTTACCTGATCTGTGAATGTTCCTTCCACAGCATGCAGGCTGAATAATCACACCAGAACAATCACGACACAAATAGAAGGAAACATATAGCCTTTACTATAAATCAAAGGAACATACCTGCTGCTCATTTTCAAGATCCCCACTGGACACAATTAAATTCTTTGCTGATTCTCTCATCAAAAAATCATCTTGATTGCTTTGATCATGAATAATAATGCTTTCCCTCTCAGCCCTAGCTTCTCGGCTGCGCTTTCTAATTGTAGATGAGTCTTTGGCTCTTTCTCCTACCAGCAAGTCACCTTGACTACTTCGATCAGGAGAAACAAAGCCGTCTCCCTCGGCCCTAGCTTCTCGGCTGCGCTTTCTTGTCATTCTTCTTGTTGAGTCACTGATCACCTCATCTGATGTAACTTGAGCAGTTTGAAGCACCTTCATCTTTTTATTCTCACCTTTGTCACATTTTGAACTGGAAGAAAGATGTTCCTGAAGTTTCTGAAGCCTCTCAAGTTCTTCAGAAAGCATCTTATCTACCAAAAACAAATGCAATCTAGTAACATAATAGAAAAACAAATGTGACCAGAAAGCTTAAATGTTCTTGATGTGCTAACTCCAGGGACTATACTTGTCTTGCTAAAGTGGCAAATAAAACAGACTGATCTAATGCGGCAACTTCTACCCAAAAAAAAAATGGAGACATGGATAAAAATACTTCAAAGTCACATTTATCAAAACAATCCAAAATCAAGAAGAAAAGGAAGGGGCCTGCCATAAGAATACTTATAATGAGTACAGACATACAACAATCCAAACACTGATTTGCAATTTAATTAAACTGCTAAAGACTAAGTGAAAGAAATGCAATCTCATCTAATGATGTTGGACTTCTTACTCTTTTGGTTCTCTTCCATTAACAACTTTTGATAATGTGCACATTCATCATCTTTGGTAGACCTGCAGGGAAAATAAGAAAATTATTCACAGAGTTCTGCCAATCAGATAAATCTAATTAATGATTCTTATCACAACAAATGGGTAAACGACAAAAACAAAAGAAACAAACTGTGGCATTCATGCCTGATTGAAACTACTTGGCTTCTCAACTCGCTAACTTGTGCACTCAACTTCTCATTTTCATTCTTTAAGTGTTGTATCAGCTCTTCTGCAGCTGCAATAACAAAAAGAAACAAAAAATTAACATTGCAGGGAAATAGGTAAACTTAGCTAACCATTGTGATGATATTATTTCAAGTACAACATTTAGATCATAAACACTGGAAACTGGCAAGGAGGCAACAATGGTACACATGAAAAACAAAGCATAGAGAAGATGGAAAAAGCCAAGTGACTTCAACCATACACAAAGTCATCTTTAATAGGAATCATTACCTATCTTTGTACCAACTGTAAACAATCTATAAATAAAATCATTAGTTTCTGACTTCTAATCCTGATAATCCAATTCAAACTGAGCAGCAACACAATCATGAAGAATGATTATTTGAACAACTTTTTTCTTATTCCAAGCCATGCTGAGTTAATGATTCTATATTAACATTAACTCCAGATATGTCATTAAAATACCCAAGAAAATACTGCAAATGAATTCTACAACATGAAAATGGAATTTGAGAACAGATATGGATCACAACAATACAAGAAGATGAGGCACACATACCGGAGACATAATTCAAGAAGTTAATTTCTTGATCTTTGTTGATTTCATCCAATTCAGAAATCCTCTTCTTCTGAAAAATACAAAATTCAAAATTGATCTAGAAAATTGAGTTTCACTACTAGTCTACATAAGATAAATTCCATTGAAACCACAGAAAAGGAGTAACTAAGAAAGAGAAAGCAGAGTATGCAAAAATTAAATCCCTTATTAAGTTGAGCTGATAACTTTGTTAAAAATTAAAAATATATATATATTGCAAAAACAATAGTAATATAATATATAATTACCACAGTTGCTATACTAAAACGTTGCAAAAGAAAATAGAAGATATACCTTTAATGCATCGTACTTATTATAGAGTTTCGCATATAGAGCCTCCATCTGCAAATAAAACGTAGAAAACCAGCAATTAACCATAAAACAGAGACAAAAATAAAGGGAAAAAAAATACAACATTAGGGGTATAAACGAGCCAAGCTGAGTTTGTATAAAATCAAGAGAGCTCAAACTAAAAAATTTCTTCAAATCCAAAACTCAAGCTCAGCTGGTTTCCCATTTTCATAAACTCAAGCGCAAGGATTGCATTGAAATCATATAATGAGACAAACACGCCTAGTTCATTTGCAATCCTTGCAACATTAACAGTGAATTTTATCAACTTAATAGCCATCATCCATCAACATCTTCAATTAACAAGTAAAAACCTGACGTAAGGAAGAAGGCATAAATTTGCATCTAGATTCTAGAGTGTACATTTGCAGTGAAACTTAATTCACTGTTAATCAATTGCAAACGGCTAAAAGAAACCAATACAAATTTAAATAAAAGAGAAAAAGAGAGTGAGACCTGTTCATTAACGCAGTTCTCAAGATCTGGACTGTAAGGATTGCACGAGTTGCTGCTGCACCTCCGTGAAAGGCTGAGGCTTTGGCGGCTTGAAACTGGGTGGAAGAGTAAAAGTAACTGCCTCTGTCTCAGGCTTCTTCAGGTCTTCTTTAGCGCCGTTGAAGTAGAAGCGAATAGTAGTCTTTGAAGTAGCTCTAATAATAATGGGAAATGTGGTGGCAGCGAGACCTGGAAGGTGACGGCGGTGGCCGAGAAGAAAGAGGAATCATCCGATTAGTAGATTGGCAGAACCTGAAAAGAAATGAAGAGCGTAGACAAGGCGGTTAGAATTGAAAAATTAAAGCAAAGAAAACAAGGGATTTCAAACCCCCGTACTTTATTCTTTTCCCAATTGCCCTCACTCAAATTTTTAAAAATTAAAAGAAAGACCTAATGTGTAGGTAAATTATATGAAAGGTTATCAAACTTTACACTAAATTTCATTTTAGTTCCATAACCTTAATTTGTATTATTCTTGTTATAAAACATTGATTTTTAATTACATAAAGAAGTCACCCAAAATAATTTTGGGTAAATTAAACGACATGGCACACTAAAGTTACCACATTATAATGCAACTCAATAAAATTATCATGTCAAAGTATCATGTTACTTTATTCATAAGACTGTTGATCATAATTTTATAAGGTTGAATATTAAAAAAATTAAGAAGTAAAACAAAATCATGGTCAACAATCTTATGAAGAAGGTGGCGTGATAATATGATATAATAATTTTGTTAAATTGGAACGTGATGTGGTAACTATGGTGTGCCATATGATCTAAATTAGCCAAAATTATTTTTGTTGATTTTCTCTATGTAATTAAAATCAATATGTTGTAAATAAAAAAATATAAATTAAAGTTATGGAACCAAAATGAAATTTAGTATAAGATTTGATAACCTCGTGTATAATTAACCCCCTTATGTGTATCTAATAAAATAAATTTAAAGAATTGTATCTCAAGTGGTGCTACTAAAATTCTTAACATGGCATGTAATGCTTTGAGCTAATGGAGAATTTCAAGGAAATGTAGTTTGCTTCCTATAAATGCTTTTAATACTAATTTAAGATCGATTTGTTTGAGGTATCCGAGAGAGGTTTGGTTCAAACTAAATGTGGATGTTATGGTGTTTATAAAGCAAAACTATATCGACATAAAATGTGTTATGAGAGATTATGTTAGTTATTTTATTATGTTATGCTCTATTCCTCTGCATGAAGTCTCCTCTCTTAGAATAGTTGAGGCTCTAGGCATTCGGGAGGCCTTTAGCAAGGTGAAAATTCTACAATTGGGAGCAATTATTATCAAAATGAACGCTATAGAGGTTTTTCACAGCATCATAAAAGGCCTTCCTGATCACTCTCCTACTTAATTTTTAAAAAACTTAATTGTTTTTCAAATTTAAAATGAAAAAAGGTATCTACAATATAAGGACTAAATTATATATTCTGAAAAATCAAATTTTGACTGAAGGAGTGCAATATATATGTAAATAAAAATGTATATAAATAAAAATATAAAAATAAAATGTGTCAAAATAAATATATAAAAGTAAAATTTATAAGTGTTACCAATAAGGGTACAATAAACAACATGCTCTAAATTGGAAGAATAAAAAATAAAAAAAGTGAGAAAAATTAACTCTTTAAAATAAGTTATGGTCTTTTTTGTATGATAAGTTTTAAAATCTTGTCTTGAGTGATGAGTTAGTTTTCTTTAATCAATGGAAGTGAGTATGGCATCAAGTAGTAGAGGAGAGAAAAGCATAAAAGAGTTGTGTGCCTTAATATCACTCGAGATGAAAAAGGGTGATCACCTAGTCTTTAAGTGCGAACAACTTTAATCTTTAAATGATGATTTATGAATGTGCCTTATTGGCAAATTCCTAATAGATAAAATGATTAACTTTTTAGCCATTAAACATATGCTTGCTTCCATATGGAGACTTGGAAGGGTGTAAGCATCAAGGCATTGGGTCTAACTTTTTTTTGTTCTAATTTTTCCATAAAGTTATTAATGGAGGGTTATGGACTTATAACTAGCATCTTTTGCTAGTTAAATATTGAGTGGAGAATGATCAACCCAATAAAGTCTCATTATTTAATACAGAATTCTAAATTCATATACGGTATTTGCCAGTTGGTTTCATGTTAAAGAAGGTAGGAATAAGCATTGGGAATTATATTGACAAGTTTACAAAAGTAGATTTATTAACCTTTTTGCATGATTCAAGTGTTGATCTATCTCAAATAAACCTTGATTTTAACTTTAACAATTAATTTTTACTACTAATATGTGTGTTTAAGTGTGTATTTTAATGAGGACCAAAAGCATGCTTAATGGATAAAGTTATGAAGCTTAAAATATGCGAAAATATAAATACGAGATGCTTATAGGTGGTAACATGATCATGAGCATTCTTAATATTCTAAAGATCCAATTGAAGCCCATGTTTAAAAAGACAGTTATCCTCATAATTTTTATCATGATCATGAGGAAGTTTGTCATCATCGTGATCATCTTTTCACAATCCCAAAATTCTAATAACTTATAAAACAATTGAAGGCAATCCTCCTCATGATCTTGTTCACGATCATGAGCATGCTCATGATGTTCACATTGTAGCTCCTAATGGCTAGTTTATATAATCAATGACAACATTTTTGTTCCCTATAATCGTGACATGCATCCTCATGATCGTGAGCATGCCAAATTTTACAAAACATGAAAGAAATATTAAATGAATATGGAGACGTGTTGGGATAAATTTTTAGGTCTTCAATAACTAGTTTTGCACCATCCACTATAAATACAAGCTTAAAACTTTATTTAAAGAGTTCAAGGGTTTGAGTAGCAAATTTATTAAGAAAATTCATTAAGGCAAGCTTAGTTTCTTTCATATTTCTTTTTATATATTTATTTCTTGTAGAAAAACTCTTGTTGAGTTTTTATTTATCCTTCTTATGAGAGTTGGGTGTGTTTTTAGTTGATATCATTCTTTAATCTACTCTTTACTATGGTTAAAAAGTGGATAGTGAGGATCAATCAACGTTAGGCTAATGTTAATTCTTTGTAAAAATACATGGTTGTAAGAGGTTGTGTATTAACCTTAAAGACACTAATGGAAAGGTTTAAATGTAAACCTTAAAAAAAACTTGGAAAAAAGTTTAAGTGTAAACCTATAAAACACTTGGTGAAAGATTTTGAGTGAGCCTAGAAAACTCATTGTTGTAAAGTTTGGTGTGAGCCATTGAAAACTCCATCTTGTAATCAATTTTGAGAATCAAATTTTATGTGGGTAATTGAAAAATCCTAACTTGGGGATAAGTTAGATATGAGATGTAGGATTGTTGAGAATCAAAATTCCTTAAAACCATTTATGTTCTTATACTTGATATTATTTTTGTTATCTTTCTTATTCTTATTCTTAACCATATTTATTCTTCCCTAAATCATCTTTTATTTTTCCTTTAATTTTTAATTGTTCCTCTAAACCCTAATTATTTTTAATCACCCCCTAGGGCTCCTATAAGATCCAAGTAATTTTGATGGTGTTTGGAGAAATTACATATGTATTAAGGTGGAAGTGGATGTTTAGTTACCATTTAAAAAAGGATGAAAATCAAATGCTCTAGAGGTAACTGGTGTTGAATTAATTTCTAATATGGACGTCTTCCAATATTTTGATGGAAAATTAGGCAACTTAAACTAATTTTATGAAAAGTTATTTGATATGCCTTAGGAAAAGTGGTTAGAACCTATAGTTCCTAGACGTATGTCCCAAGCAGGAGCCAAAACTTCACCATTTATGAAAGGTGGCTCTAGAAGTTTTGGTTAGAGAAGAATCAAAGTGATGATGGGGAACGAGAAGCTTTGTATATGGATATGGACAATGAGAAATAGCATAATTATAGCGGTGAAGAAGGCAAGTAAGTTTTAATAGCATAAATCAATAAGGTTATAATGAAATGATTAAAGAGGATTTGGTCAAAAGAAAAGATATGACAATTGATCTTATTAATAGATGAACGATGCTAGAAATCTAGGAGGTGGCAACTAATGGGTTAATAATAGTTGACCCAAAAAGATGAAGAATGGAAGTAAGTCTAAAACTTATGTTATATAATGAAGAACACTATGTGGGAAGTGGTTACTTTGGGTCAATGGACTCAAAAAACTTAGAAGAGGTGGGCTCTAGTTTCCAGGCCTGCCTAAACAAATTAGTGTTGTTAACTAGAATTATCGAGGGCTTGGCAACCCCATGAGTAATTCTTATATTGAAGGAAATTATTTCCTTAAAGTAACAAGATATTATTTTTCTTAAAAAAAACCATATGTAACATAAGTTAGAGGGCCTTCAAGCCCAATTGAACTATTATGAATAATTTATTATGGATGCCATAAGGTATAATGATGGTTTAACCTTATTTTAGAAAAAGAAAGTTACAGTTTGATCATTGAGTTTCTCATAGATCATATCAATACGGTATTGTCATTAAAGAACAGTACTCTATGGATGATAATGGGGTTTTATAGTATGCCAAAGTGAAGTAGATGACATCAATCTTAAGACCTTCTTTAAAAGTGTAGCAAATAAATCGTCATTATTATGGTGTTGCATTAGTGACTTTAATGATATGGTGTCAAGAGAAGAAAAATATGGAGGAACTTGACTGAAAAATTAGCTACTTAAGGGTCTTAAGTATGCTCTTAATGATTGTAGGTTTGTTGATTTAGGTATGGAAAGCTGTAGCTTTACTTGGGAGATAGGAAGGGGCTCAAATAATTAGGTGGAGGAGAGACTTGTCAGAGTTGTCGCCTCAAATGAATGGATGCAAATGTTTCCTAATATTAAGCTATATAATTTAGAAGCCTCCTTTTAGGATTATAAACTAATATTTCTGAATCATTTTTATCCATGTTTAGTTAGGGCAACATAATAAGTTCAAATTTAAAAATATATGGTTAAGAGAGCCTTAGTGTTAAATGCTAGTCCAAAATAGTTAGGGCATGCATCATGGAATGTCTGTATTAAAGAAAATTAAAAGTTATGGGGATATGATCAAAGATAAGGTTGAAAAATGAAATAAAGATTCAAGAGTAGCCTTTTATTATGCCAAAAAAAATGTCACATGCTTTAAGGACTAGAAAAGATTATTCTTCAACATATGAGTTTAGTTTAATACTATTCCAATATTTTGATATTTTAAAAAGGCAAGAAACATTTTGGAAATAGAGGACCAAACAATTTTGGCTTTATAAGGGTGACCAAATTATTCACTTCTTTCATATAGTAGTTACAACATACAAAAAAATAAAATTGGATTTCCAAATTAAAGAATACATATAGGAGATAGTATGACTGGGAGTCAGAGCTTAAGAAGCATATGTCTAATTTCTTTAATAATTTATTTAAAGCCAATAAGGTTAATTACGATGAGCTTCTTGCTTATGTTAATCAAATTATAACTAAGGAGGATAATGATAAATATTTTTCTCTTTTATCTATTGAAGAAATAAATATGACTTTATTTAGCATGCATCCCAATAAATCACCAAGTCTCGATGCAATGAATCTAACATTTTATCAACACTTTTGGAGCATAGTGGGTACTAATATTATAAATTCTTGTAAGAGCTGGATGTCTAATTATTATTTCCTTATAAGTTTGAATGACACTAATATAATTCTTATTCCTAAAAAGAAGATTTCTATATCTATAGGTGATCTTAGGCTAATTTTTTTTATAATATGATGTATAAAATATTTGCTAAAATTTTGGCTAATAGATTGAAATGGCTTCTACCTAAAATAGTGTTTGAAAGTTAAAGGGCTTTCATGCCAAGGAGGTTGATGATAAACAACATCCTCATAGCTTTTGAAATCATGCATCACTTGAAAGGAAAAATGGTTTGAAAGGAGAGGTGGTGGTGAAGATCAATATGAGTAAGGCGTAGGATCTTATAGAACAGAAATTGCTCACAGGAATTTTAAGTTGTATGGGTTTTGATAAAAAAAATGGGTCAAGCTAAATATGTTATTTGTAGAAATAATGTGAATTAATATTGTGAATAGAATGCATGAAATCAGTTTAATCATTTCATAAAAGGAGTTATGCTAAGGTGATCCATTATCCTCGTGTCTTTTCATTTTATGTACTAAGCATTTGTCAACATTATTCATTTTATGTATTGAGCATTTGTTAACATTATTATGAAAAAAAAGAAGCATTTGGCCTACTCCATGGATGTAAAGGTGCAAGGTATGCCCTTTCAATAAAAGATATATTCATTGTTGATGATTATTTATTATTTTTAAGGCATATATAGAGGAATGTCAATAGTTGTACGAGTTTTAAAAGGTGCACAAGATCACTTCAGGGCAACTTATTAATATTGACAAGTTATTGATTTGTTAGTGCTAAGTCTCATATCATGTTAAAAGAGTGATTTATACAAAGTTGAATATTAATTAAGTAATGGGCAAAAGCAATTATCTTGGGTTACCTTTTATACTAGGCCACAACAAGAGAGAAATCTTGAAATTTTTGAGAGCTAAGGTAATTTAGTGCTTAATGTGTTGGAAAAATTAAACATCTTTCAAAAGTAAGGAAAGAGATTTTGCTTAAAATCATTCCACAAGCCTCGTCGAATTATGATATGAATCCCTTTTTCTCCTAATAGAGTTGTGCAAGGAGATGGAGGTCTCAATAAACTCTTTTTGGTAGAATTGTAATAAGGATAGGACTCGTTGCATTAATTGGAAAAGGTATGATGATCTTGGTAGAAGCAAGAATATGAGAGGGTTAGACTTTCATAAACTCTATATATTTAATCCAGAGCCTCTCCATATGAGCTACCGTCTCCGACTGACCAGCATTTCTCGCGGTGATCGATCAGTAGAGGAGTACACCCGAGAGTTTCTTCGGCTGGGTAGATATGCTGAGGATCTGATGCGAGACTAGTATTTCGCAGTTACTACCTATATCACCGAATTGGGTTCAGCATTTGCTGGTATGCCTACAGCAGGCCTTACTCTGGAGTCTGTGATTGAGTTAGCCAAGGAGATTGAGCTGAGGATAGTTAGGCAGGGAGCGATGCCTGATTATTACCAGCTGGGAGTTCAGTCGAGTGGATTGCAGGCTACTCCGTATTCGAGTTTTCATGTTGGTTCGAGTAATCAGCAGCGAGGTCCGACTCAGCAGAGTCAGAGGCAGCAGCAGCGAGTGCATCGAAGTAGTAGACATGGCCGTGGAGATCAGCGTAGATCATTCAGATTTGGGTCAGGTGCTTCGAGCAGCAGTAGTGGTCGTAGTTCTAGATCAGCTGCTAGTGTTTGCCAGACCTGCGGTAGAGTCCATCAAGGACCGCGTTATCTGACACCACTGACATGCTTCAGATGCGGGCAGACAGGACATTTTGCTAGATCGTGTCCTTACTCCGGGTATCAACAACCGCAGATTTCACAATTTCCACAGCAGTCGATTGCTAGTGCTGCACCCGTGCCATTTCAGTTACCTCCAACCCAGCATCGGAGTTCCACTCAATTTGTCCCACAGTAGAGTCATGGTAGAGGTACTAGAGGAGGTGCCAGAGGTGTTGGCCAGGCTTCTACCAGCCAGTAAGGAGGTCGAGGTCAGGCCAGAGTCTTCCATCTCACTCAGCAGGATGCTCAGGCATCTAATGCAGTCGTGGCAGGTATTATTTCTATCTGTTACTTGGATGCATGGGTTTTGTTTGATCCGGGTGCCACGCATTCGTTTGTTTCTCCCGTTTTTGCTTCCAAGTCTTGTTGGCAAGCTTCGAGGATGGCTTTTCCTTTATCCGTTGTCACTCCTCTAAGCGATTCTTTAGACACCGATATTGTTCTTTCTGGTTGTCCAATTCTCGTGGGAGGTAGAGAATTACCCGCTGATTTGATTCTGTTGGATGTGATGGAGTTTGATGTTATTTTGGGAATGGATTAGTTATCTCAGCACTATACCGTGGTAGATTGTAGGAATAAAGAGGTGACTTTCAGAATTCCTGATGAAGAAGATTTTAAGTTTGTGGGTGATAGGAGTTTAGCACCTCATAATCTTATTTCTGCTATTACGGCTAGGAAGTTATTGAGGAAAGGTTGTCAGGGATATTTGGCATTAGTCAGGGATACTTCAGTGGAGAAGTTGTCACTCACGGAAGTTCCTCTTGCTTGTGAGTTTCCTGATGTTTTTCTTGAGGAGTTGCCAGGTTTACCACCTCACAGAGAGATTGAATTCTGTATAGATGTGGTTCCAGGTACTACTCCTATATCTATGCCACCCTACAGAATGGCTCCTGCATAGTTGAAAGAGTTGAAGGAGCAGTTGCAAGAGTTATTGGATAAGGGTTTCATTAGACCTAGTGTTTCTCCTTAGGGTGCACCAGTCCTGTTTGTGAAGAAGAAGGATGGTACCCTGAGACTGTGCATTGACTACAGAGAGATGAATAAAGTGACAGTGAAGAACAAGTATCCTCTCCCGACGATAGATGACTTATTTGATCAGCTACAGGGTGCACAGTTCTTTTCTAAGATTGACTTGAGGTCGGATTATCATCAGTTGCGGATTAGTGAAGCTGATATACCTAAAACAACATTCCGCACTCGATATGGCCATTATGAGTTTCTGGTGATGTCTTTTGGTTTGACTAATACACCAGCAGCTTTTATGGACCTGATGAACAGGGTATTCAGACCATATGTGGATCAATTTGTGGTAGTCTTCATTGATGATATACTGGTTTATTCAAGGAGTATGGAGGAGCATGTATATCACTTGAGGATTGTACTGCAGACACTGAGAGATCATCAGCTTTATGCTAAATTCTCAAAGTGTGATTTCTGGATGGAGTGTGTTTCTTTTCTTGGACAAGTAGTGTCTAAAGAAGGTATCCAGGTTGATCCACAGAAGATTGAAGCAATGTCTGAGTGGCCTAGACCGACTTCTGTTACTGAGATTCAAAGTTTTCTGGGTTTAGCCGGGTATTATAGGCGGTTTGTGCAAGATTTTTCCAGAATTGCAGTCCCTATGACTCGCTTGACTCAGAAGAATGTTAGATTCAAGTGGTCAGAAGCTTGTGAGAATAGTTTCTAGTTGTTGAAGGAGAAGTTGACCACAGCGCCAGTGTTAGCTTTGCCTAATAATGTGGACAAGTTCACAGTTTATTGTGATGCCTCTAGAGTTGGCCTTGGTTGTGTGCTGATGCAAAATGGAAGGGTAATAGCCTATGCTTCGAGGCAGTTGAAGAAGCATGAGCAGAACTATCCCACACATGACTTTGAAATGGCTGCAGTGATCTTTACTCTGAAGATTTGGAGACATTATTTGTACGGGGTGACTTGTGAGATATTTACTGATCACAAGAGCCTTAAGTACATTTTTCAACAGAGAGATCTGAATCTGAGGCAAAGGAGATGGTTGGAACTGTTAAAGGATTATGACTATGAGATATTATATCATCCGGGCAAGGCTAATATAGTAGCAGATGCCTTGAGTAGAAAGTCCTCAGGCAGTCTTGCTCACATTAGTGTTGAGAGGAGACCGTTGATCCAAGAGTTGCATCTGTTGGTGGATCAAGGTCTGATGATGAAGATCAGTAGGTCAGGTGGACTACTAGCTCAATTTAAGGTGCGATTTGTACTAAGGGATAGGATTAAAGCAGCTCAAAGCCAAGATCCTATTCTAGAAGAGCTTGTAGAGAATGTCAGAGTAGGGAAGTTCACTGATGTCACACTCGATGATGATGGTGTGTTGTGGATCAGTGGTAGATTGTGTGTTCCTGATGTGGATGATTTGAGAGAAGAGATCCTAGAGGAAGCACATTCTACAGCTTATAGCGTACATCCGGGTGTCACTAAGATGTACCACAGTATCAGAGACTTATACTAGTGGGATGGATTGAAGAAGGATGTTGTTGATTATGTTGCTAAGTGTCTGACGTGTCAGCAAGTGAAAGCTGAACATCATAAGCCTTCTGGGAAGCTTCAGCCTGTTCCTATTCCCGAGTGGAAGTGGGAAAGGATAGCTATGGATTTTATGATCAGTTTACCTCGTTCTAAGGATGGATACGATTCTATCTGGGTGATTGTAGACAGGTTGACGAAGCCTGCACATTTCTTACCTGTGAAAGCCACTTATTCTGTAGCTAGATTGGCGAAGTTGTACGTGAAGCATATTGTGTGCCTTCATGGAGTACCTGTGTCCATTGTGTCAGATAGAGGTTCAGCATTTACCTCTCGTTTTTGGCAGAAGTTGCAGGAAGTGATGGGCACTAGGTTGGACTTCAGTACTGCTTTTCATCCTCAGACAGATGGTCAGTCTAAGAGGACGATCCAGACACTGGAAGATATGTTGAGGATGTGTGTCCTGGATTTGGGAGGTAGTTGGGATGATCATTTGCCACTCGTTGAGTTTGCATATAATAACAGCTACCATAGCAGTATTAGTATAGCACCATATGAGGCGTTATACGGAAGGAAGTGTAGATCCCCTTTGAGTTGGGATGAGATTGGTGAGAGAGCTTTGACTGGACCTAAGATGGTTCAGGATGCTGCAGAGAAAGTCGCCATAATTAAGCGAAGATTAGAGATCGCAATTAGCAGGCAGAAGAGTTATGCGGATCCTAGGCGCAGAGATATGGAGTTTTAGGTTGGAGATTTCATTTTTCTGAAGGTATCTTCGATGAAAGGTGTGATGAGATTTGGTAGGAAGGGTAAGTTAGCATCGAGATATATCGGACCGTTTGAGATTTTGGAGAGAGTTGGCACTATTGCATATCGGTTGGCTTTGCCTCCGAATATGTCACAGGTGCATCCAGTATTTCATATCTCGATGCTGAGGAAGTATGTCTCAGATCCTTCACACGTGTTGCAGCCCGACAGTGTAGAAGTGAGTGAAGATCTGACGTTTGTGGAAGAACCTGTGGCGATCGTTGACTATCAAGTCCGACAATTGCGTTCGAAGCAGATTCCGATGGTTAAGGTTCTATGGCGTAGCAACAGAGTTGAGGAGCATACGTGGGAGACTGAAGCTGAGATGCGAGCTTCTTACCCGTATCTCTTCCCTTCTTGATCTTGTGATCATTTTCTTTCTGGAATTCAGGGACGAATTCTTATAAAGGGGGAAGACGGTAATATCCCGTAGTTTTAAATATTTTAATACTGCATCGGGATATGCAGTGTTAATAATTTTGTATATAATTATGATATTTTACGAGTTAATATGTATTTAAAACTTATTTTAATCATTGTATATTATTTTAAGTAATTTACGTAAAATTTTTCCGAGAATATTATTTTCGGGGAAATTTTCATGTAAATAATTTACCATTAATTATTTTAAATAGATTTCCATATTTGCATGCACTCATACATATTTTTAAAATACTAAATAACGTATATATATATGTATTTGTTTATTTAATTAGGGTTTAATTAATTACCCTAATATTTTATTATTTATTAATTAGTTTTATTGTTATTTAATTATTTTTATTTAGTATTAAATTTTAAAATATTGAATTATGTGTGTGGTGGATAATTTTTCTAAGTATTATATTAATATACTATATTATAAATTATTAAACTATTATTAATATTATAATATATATATATATATACAAAATTTTTATTTTTTTTTTATTTCTTTTCTTTTCTCTTCCATTTTCTTCTCCTTCCCCCGACAACCCATCCCCTCACCCTCGCCGTCCGTTTGCCGCCGTTCAGAGTGCCTCCCTTGCGTGTCACCATCCTCCTCCGCTCCCTAGCCGTCCCAGTCGTCTTCTCCGGCACCGGTGACTTGAGTTTCGGCATTTTTGGCCGAAAGTTGACATTTTCTTCACAACTCACTATTCCAGCCACCAAATTCCCTCATTCTAGTGTTTTTGGACTCCCCTGAAGCCATAGAAGATGATTCCAAGCATTTTTTAAGCTTAAAACTTGATTTGCTATGGTTTTTCTTAATTTTTCAATTTCGGCCATAATTGATTTTCGAATTTTTTTTGAGCTTTCCTTTATGATTCATGAAAAGTCCCTTAACAAATGTTATTCCCCTTAGCTTAATCTACATGTGTGAATTTTTGTAGAATTTAGAGATTATTTTGATTTTTAGGTATTTTTGAATATTTTATTGTTATTTTCTAATTTTCGAAAATTAATTAATTAAATTATGAAATTGTGTTTTATGATAAATATAGATGTTGAAATGAATTATAGGAATTTATTTGGAATTTTTATGAATTTTTATATATTTATTTTGAATTTATTTAGGTTTATGTAATTTTGGAAAATTAAGTTAATTGTGTTTTTAATTGAAATTAATTAGCTAATTGAGTTTAATTATTGATATTATTGATAAATATGTGGATAAAATTAATTTTGGATAATTATACTATTTTTGGTGAATTTTTGGAGTAATTTTAGTATATTTATATATAGGGGCATTTTAGTAATTTTACCCTAAGTTGGCTAAAAATGTAATTAAATTGGTTTTAATAGTTATTTAAGGTATAAAAATAATTTCTACAAATTATTTAGTATTTTTAATTAATTAAAACTATTTTTCGTGAATTATTTTCAATTATATATATAATATACGATTTTTCTAATAAAATGAGTTTTTATTGGTTTTTACTGTGTTTAAGGGTTAATTAAGTAATTTCTAATTATTAAATGTATTTCTATGATATAAGGGTATTTTCGGTATTTTTATAATTATTTTGTGATTGTGGACCCCGGTCGGTAGACTGTAGTTTGGAGTCCGACCGAGGGGTTGTGGATGTGTTTTTGTGTCTATTTTTTGAAGTGCATTTCTTTGCAGGACCGGCTCTACTTTTTGAGTAGAGAGATGTCCGTTTTACAGGGGAGGTTATGCCGGATTTTCGATAGAATTCTCGTAAAATATGATGTCCGGTCAAACCCTAATTCTGATTCTGTATCTAATATTCTAGATCGAGTTTCTAGGATTTTTTGTTAGGTTTATTCTGATGTCTGTTATTTTTTGTATGTTTAGTTGCACCAAGACCGAGGCCTAGTGGACCAGGCCCGTCGAACCTATCTCGAGGAGCGCACTAAGTGTGAGTTGCTATTTTATATATATGTGCTCTAGGGTGCATGAATTTAGAAATATATGTTTTATTTTGATTAAATATGCATAAATGATTTAATGATTACTTAAGTTTATTTTTAGTTTATTTTGGTTTATTTTCTGTATATTTTGAATTATATGCATGTTTTATTAACGAATTATGTTTAAAATGTTTTTAAGTATATTTCTAATTTATTTTGTAATTTAATTGGATTTATTTGACGTATATATACTCAAAATATACTTGGTTTACTTTTGGTATATTTCCAGTATATATATGGTTTATGTTGCTATTTTATTTAAGTTCATGCATCATTTGTTTTTAAGAATGTATGTTATATATTTTAATAAAGGATATCGATAGAACGTGCTACCTAGTGGGCAACACTAGAACCGAGTACATACCGGTACGCTTATAGCATTTAGGCTATATTACTAACCATTTGTGGATATTGATTGGATATGATTATTTGATGTGTGAGATATGGTTTGGAGGTGTGATTGCTGGAGCTTGGTTGACCTAGTGTCTCAGGGCCAATCACACTGGCAGTCAGACTGCTGGAGCTTGGTTGACTTAGTGTCTCGGGGCCAGTCTACTGTCCAAATGGAATAAGTGAATATATTTGGATATAAGTGAGCCTGTGTGGCTAGAGTGTTGTCTAACACTGTTTAAGGTTGCGATATTCTAGGGTTCTATTTGATCCTTCATAAACAATGATTTTCAATAAATATATAGAATGAATTTATTGCATCTGTGTGTATTTGCTTGTATATATACATATTATATATACTTTTGATTGTGTGCATGGACATTTAGTATGCATGTATATATATTATAGTAATTCACTCAGTGAGGTCTGACTCCCCTCCATTGACTATTTTTCAGGAGAGTCATCGTCTTCATACCTCAGTAGCAGGCCTGTACTCCGGATTTCTTTCGCCTCGGCTTCTTTATGTAAACTGCTTATCTGAGTCTTGAGTTTTACTTTTATAATCTAGACACTGCAGTAGTTGTAAACAAATTAAGGGTTTTATGTATTATATTTGTGTGAGTTATGTATTTTAAGAATTTGAACTGAAACTTGTATTAAAGGATTTATATATATGAGATGAGGATTTGATATAAATTCATTTGGTGTAAATGTTATTTTTGATATTTATGATTTTATTTCCGCTGCATTAAATACTGTTATTATTACTATTGTATGTTTTATTTTATTTTAGGCTTGCTACGGGTTTCGGATTCGAAATAATTCCCGTTCCCTAGTGCCGGTCATGGCCCCTGTTTTGGGTCGTGACAATCATACAGGTTTATGAATATTTTGGAGTTTATCATCTGCAATCTCTCAACTAAATTAGGTGATACATTACGGACTATCATCCTAACCTGATCTTCCTCAGCCAACTTATTATTCATCACTCATGTTTTGTTCATGAAATTGGTCAAGAAATCAGCAAATGATTCATTTGATTTTTGCTTAGTCAGTTCCAAATCCCTGATGGACACTTCCAATCTAGTGTTATAATCATATTGTTTTAAAAAAGTAGTACACAATTCTTTCCAGTTAGCCCTGACAGATTTTTCCAACCCATAATACCAGTTCACAGCCATCCCCTCTAAAGACAACACAAACAACCTAGTGATTTCTGCTAATAGGGCTTTAGTGGTACTCATAGTGTTTATGTGCTAACGAAGATGAATCCTTGGGTCTCCTCTTCCATTTAATTTCTATAGTTGTGGTATTTTAAACTTATCAGGTAATCTATCATCTTCTATTTACAATATGTCATCGAAGTCAAATAAATATCCCATGCATTGTCCCCTAATAAGCTCCTCCATTTTGGACATCTTCTAGGTCAGTGCTCGCATCTGCTTAGACTCGTGGCATGGCACTAGTTCGAGTGACTCTTTCTTTGCTTTCTCTACCATGTAGTCTTCAACATCCTCAAGCTTTACATCACCAGCAGGTGGGTTCCTAGCAACAGGTTGCCCCCAGTATTATTGGCAACAGGTGGAGCATTTACAACAAGTGGGATAGTTGCAGCAACAAGTGGGATATTTGCAGCAACAAGTGGTTAATCAATTACAGGTGGTGGTATGACAGTAGTGGCAAGTTGCATCAGTCCAGACAATATTTGTCTTAGTTCATCTTGCATCATACCCCTCATGTCATCCATCAAAGCTCCCTTAATATCTTCTAAGGTCCAGTTCCCTCTTTATTGTTATTCCATCTCTATAGGTTCAACTATAGTTGGTTTAGCTTCTAAGTAAAGTGGATTGATAGGACTCTTCTCTAATCTATGCAGAATTTCTTTTGCTATGGCCTTAGGACTCAGATATGTTCTTCTTAGTCTGCCACCTTTTTGTCCCTAAATACAAGAAGACCCAAGTGAATTTATGATGGCTGCAAAACAAAATGTTAGTGTGATGGATGAAATGTATGTATACATGTATGCATGATGCACGTGCTATGTAACAAGTAACAAATAGCAAGTATCAATCAACTGTACAACATTCATCCTTCCAACCTTATTCCTCCTACACACATGTTTAATGGTAAGTCTTTTTTCCTAGGATTTTTGGTTTTGGCCTTAATATCAACAGAGGATATCAAGAACCGACGTTCATGCCATATCTCTCTTAAAGCAATAGAAGCATAAAAACAATATTTTTAGTCATAAAGGTTTAGCCCAATCTTTATTAGCCCTTATGGGCTTTTTAAAGTATGGACTTGGGCTTTTATAAATAGAAATACCTCATGGCAACATACACAAGCAATTTGGGTAATCCTAGGAGAAGTTACTAAGCCATTATATATGGTTAGGGTCTGATGAAAAGTTAAGGTTCCCTTAGCAAGATGCTCTTTTTTACTTAAGTTACAGGCCAAGGTCAAAAGGTCAAAAGGGCCCAACATCCTTTACAAATTCGAGTAAAGATTAACCCCCCTTTAGGACTTGGGTTACAGACTCTGGTCAGATGAGTCCAGTAATCTCTCTTGAATCGAGTTAAGGCTAAGAGTGATGGTTAGCCAATTTATAACTCCATGAAGCTAAGGGAATCATGGAATTATAAACCAACACCATCGATTTAATAGGGACATGTAGAATAAATGTAAGAATAAAATAATGATTAATAAAATAATTCTAAAAAAATACAAGTAAAATCAGTATCTCTTATCCCTAGTGGAGTCGCTACTGTAAATAGTGGGGTTTAGCGCACGTCTAATATTTTAGCAACCGTAACACTATTTGGGCTTAAGGCCCTAGGGAACACATTAACCATTATCACAAAGACATGGCGTGGAGATGAGGAGTTGCCACCTAGAGTAATAACTGGGACAAATCATTTTGGTGGTATTCGATTCTCTAAAAGAAAGCTAGCACCACAACCAGGAGATTTTGGGAATGGAATACTAACTTCTTTCAGTCTTGTGTTTATTTAGAATTACTTTATGAATTGCTATTTTACTAATTACATGCAATTTTATTTAAACTCTAATTAAACATCCATTTAACCCAAAGGCAACAAGTCATAAAATTACATGTAAAAAATGCATACAAAAGGCAGCGTCCCTATGTATAAACTAGATTAATTTTATCAATTAAAGTTAGCTAATTCTACATATTTTATTTATAAGTAAAATGGACTAGAGATGGGCTTACATTTTAATTTAATTAGTGAATCTATATCTATTTGTTTTAATTAACTAAGGATATGGGCCTATTATCTACAAATTTTAAAGAAAAAATTAGTTTATTAAGTGGGTCTAAGTCTAATTTAATTTTAACTCAAATAAAAAATGGAGTCTGAGTCTATTTATTTTAAAAGAAATGAAATTAATGGGTGGAGCTAAATCTAAGTTAATTTTATTAACTAAAAATGGGCTTAAATCTAAATTAACCTAAATAGGCCTAAATTGATTTTAAAATTAATTAAACCTAAAAATCTAATTAAAAATCTATTTATTAAATGGATTGACCCTTACCGTGGGCTTGGGGCCCAAAGACAGTAAAAGTATAAAACAAGCCCAATTCAACAAACATCCCAAAAATAAATCAAAACAAACATTTTTTACATGATTTTTCTAAAAATCCCTAATTCAATTTCATGAAACCCTAAAATTAATCTACTACCATAATTGATTTTAATTGAATTTTACCAAATTGAGCCTAGGTTACTAATTAATTTTTTAGTGCAGAGAATTAAAATTCCATTAATTTCCCTCTATTGGGGCTATTACAAACTACAATGCAGGAAATTAAAGCAAATTAATTACAACCCAATAAAAGTCATAAACAAAATACTGCAGAAAATAATAAATCCTAAATTCTACATGCATTTCATAAAACTCAGTCCATGGCATCCCATGGATTCTTTAATACTGTCAAAATCTTACATCACCAACCTCACATCTAGAGCACCACATGACACCAATCAAAATAAAAAACAACAAAAATTAATCAGTAACGAATCAATCAAGAAATCAAATAAAGAAATCAAATCAAAATGAAAAAAGAAAAAGAGAAGAAGATGTTGTGCAAATGTTATTTGAATGCCCCTCAGATTGGGATTGTCACCGTTTTGAAATTGACTTTGTTGTTTTTTCCTTAACTTTCTGGACTTTTAAAAACAAAGAACGCATTTTTTTTAATTTGAAACCTACAATAAAAGGTATGTGTTTTTCAATCTACACTTTTTCTTTGTAGTAGCTAATTAGGGTTTTTTTTTCTACCTCTCTCTGGTTTTTCCACAGCCCTTTGCTTCTCTAGTTTTTTTTTCACAAACTCTGCCTCTCTAGCTCTAGCTCTCTCTCTCTCTCTCTATCTCTCTCTATCTTTAGGGTTTATACAACCTCCCCCTTCTGGCTTTTAAAGCCAAACCTAGTAACCTTCAACCCTACGATCATGCAAGCGCTAGATTTTTAATTTTTGAACTTTCAAAATTAAAAGATAAAGTTTTGAAAAAATCAAAGACTCGCACATACAGGGACACGTGGTATCTTAGACAAATGAAAAAAAATTAAGAAATGATGAAAAAATTAATTTTCAACGTAAAAAAAAAGTTTTTAGCAAAAATCGGCACTCTGGAATGCCGATTTCCATCCCATAATATCGATTGGCATTACTTAATACCAATCAACATTACGTAATGTTGATCGGTATTTTGTAATGTTGATTGACATTACATAATGCCAGTCGGCATTAAATGTCGGCAGACCACATTTTTTATTTTTATTTTTTTATTAAATTATAAAAAAAGGTCCTCAAAAGTTTCTAATTTTTGCAATCAAATCCCTAAAAAAATAATTTTGCAATTAAATCCACAAAATGTAGCAATTTAGTCCTTTAAATCATGAAACTCAACATTAGAGATCAATTCTCAATTAGATTTTGATCATAGGGGTTTTAGTCGCACGCATGCATAATTGCATCCTGAAATTGAGTGCTTACAATGTTTCTTCATTACTTTTATAAGGTTTATAGGTTATGACTTAGAAGTGATGCTTCCCTTTTCATTGGTACACTAGTTAGGTGATTCAAAGCGTAGTCATCTAATGAAGGTGCTGGTGGGAAGGGATGTCATAAATAATATCATATGGAATACATGTATAATAAATAAATGTCATTTTCTATTATAAATTTTTTTAATATCATCTAAATAATATATATATATATATATTTGTGTAATATATATTTAAAAATAAAATTTTCATACTAATATGAAGCCTCCAAGAATAAGCTTAAGAACCCCTTTATGTATTCGAACCCCCAAAATCATTAACTTGAAAATCCCAATAGTCAATTCAGCAAAAACCCCTAAGAATGGTTAGAAATCAAATTACTTAGATGATCAAAGAATTAGAATAAAGAAAACTCATTTATGAATTCCAATTTTAAAACACTCCATAAGAAGATGATCAATCCACTTGGATGTTCCTTAAAGCATGTATTCTACACAAGAACACAAAAGATAAAAGCAAAACAACCTTTAGCTTTTAAAACTTCAATTCTAAATAATAATCTCCCCAAGTTACATAAAATAATACCTTTATATAGGCTTAAAGAAATCATAAATAAAACCTAATTAATATCCTAACTAAACAAAAAAATAAAATTCTTTTTAAACAAGAAAATATAATTCTACCTAAATAATAAAATATAATCTTGAATACATTTGGATTGACATATGCAACAAATTATTGTGCACTTTTCACCATAATGAATGTTGAATTAATGCAAACCCAAAACATAAACGTTATAGCCCTTGATGTAAGCTTTAAGTAGAATCTTAAATCGCTCCATTTGGATCTATATTGAGAGAGATACGACCCATTTACTGATGTATCTTCAGTCTACCCAATATTGTACACGGCTTGATAATCTTTCATAATTTTAGCCTATGAAGATGATTGAATTAACTCTAACTTTCTTCATCAAAGTTGTAGCCTATGTATCAACTTTCCATAGCATTTTGAATTACCTAAATCCAACTTATGTAGAGAAATATATGACCAAAATGGTAAAGTAAGCTACCAAAAGATGAATTGATAAAAATTAAATCTTGGATCGCATCAGGATAATTTCATTCCCTCCCTCTTAAAGATGATTTGTCCTCGAATCAGCCCCATGTTCTGAAGTTGGTATATTCAAACATCCTCCAGGATCAAACACAAACATTTTGATTGAGAAGTTTTCCTTCACAATATGCATTATATCATTTGTTTTCTGAATGAAGAATGTCATCATGATAAACCTATTTAAAACAACAAAACTAGACAATTGATTGCAAATTTAGTTAGTGATAAACAAAACATCCTTGTACATAGGTACAAGTATAGGTTGACTCACATCATTCATTTTTACACACATATTAATATTCTTTTCACTCATGTCTGGCTTGTTTTCTCTTACCAAGTGTTTCTCATTTTCATTACTTTTCTCACTCAACTCATTTTCAATACTCAGCTCACTTTCTTCTTTTATCTCAACTTCATCGGTTTCCCTCCCCAAAGTATTCCCAAATAAAGATGGAAACTCTTGCCTTTATTGATTAATGCATGGGTCTTCAAAATTTTTCTTTAGTGGTTAGGTTTCAACTTGGCACTCCTCCTCCTTACTCTTCACTTCAACTTGTTGCTAAACCACTTTAATGACTTCAAGACTTTCATTCTTCTTGGATTTACATACTATTATTTTCTAAAAAACACTCACTATCTTTTCATACTCTAAAGCATATTTAATTATTACCTTCAAAGATATCAAACATTTAAATTGTACATCCATCTCCAATCTCTTAGCAATCTCACATATAAGCCCACTGATGAATTTTGTAACCTGCCACCTTTCGGAACCACCTACATCACTTGCTATTAGTTTAATATATTCATCAACACACATTTTATCACATTATTTAAGCCTCTACAATTTAACATAGAATTTATCCCTAACATCTTGAGGAATAAATTCCTAGTCATATACTTTTTCATTATTTCCCAATTTCTAACCTCATTATATCCATTCATTCTCCTTAATGACATCAAATCTTCCCACCATATAGCAGCATAATCAAAAAATTTACGAGAAGCAATTTTGCACTTTTGGAAATCATAATATATTTTAAGAGAATCAAATATTTCTTTCATTTGTTGCACCCAATTCAAGTAAACATAAGGATCTTTTTTACCATGAAAATAAGGTATGTCCATTTGTTTTGACATTGTTGTAAAAAAATGTTAGAAAACAAAGAAAAATAATTCAAGGACCTCACAACCACTGCCTCACGTGTTTGCACTCAAATGATGGGATGGTCACTCGTGTTTAACTCAAAAAAAAAAAAAAATTCACTCACGGATTTCCTCACACCACTCAAGCTAATTTCTATTTTGTTTTTAGGTGAATCACACTTTTTAACCAATTCAAATAGTTTCAAGCAATTCAAGTAGAATTCTGAAATTGAAATTTGCAAAACAAGTTTGAAGCAATTCCGTCACAAGAAAAAAAAAAAAACAATTCAGAAGCAATAAGTTAGGAAAACTCAAATAGATGTAAAAGACATGTGAAAGAAATATAAAGATATCCTAGAATAAAAAAAGAAAATGAATTTAGAAGTTATTTTAAGAAGAAAAGTAAAATTTGCCTCAATAAGTAATATTCCTTAATGAGTAAGTATTGTAAAGATATGCAAAATCCTTAATAGACGCAGAATACAAGATATGACAAGATCTATTTAAATATGTCAATTATAAACCAAATAGGATTAGGAAATCTAAATCAGACCTTATTAGGATATTAATTACTCAAACAATATTCCTTAATGAGAAAGGAATGGAAGGATATGCAAATCAGCCCTGATTAGGATATAAATCACTTAAAAATCTCAATTCTTCCTTTTTAATCACTTTCTTTTTTTCTTTTTCACGAATATTTTTTTCTTTTTTTAATTTTTTTCTTCTTTCCTTCTATTTTTTGCACAAATTTTTTTTTATAAACCTTCAACTATAAACACAAATCTGAATTTCAGAATGCAAACAATTGACTTAAACAAAGAAAAATAAGAATAAGAGTAACAAACAAGAATAAAGAACAAAATACAAGAACGAAGAACAAACAAGAACGAAATTTAAAAGAATAAGAAAAACACAAGAAATCAGAATTAAGAATGAAAATTATAAAAGATAAAACCTGATCTAGAGCCAACGCTCTTATACCAAATGATACGGAACCTCCAAGAATAATCTTGAGAACCCTTTTATGTATTCAAACCCCTAAAATCATTAACTTGAAAACCCCAATAGTCAATTCAGCAACAACCCCTATGAATGGTTAGAAATCAGATTGCTTACATGATCAAAGAATTAGAATAAAGAAAACTCGTTTCCAAATTCCAATTTCGAAACACTCCATAAGAAGATTATCAATATACTTGAATGTTACTTAAAACATGTATTCTACACAAGAACAAAAAGATAAAAGCAAAACAACCTTTAGGTTTTAAAATTTCAATTCTAAATAATAATCTCCAAGTTACATAAAATAAGACCTTTATATAGGGTTAAAGAAATCCTAAATAAAACCTAATGAATATCCTAACTAAACAAGAAAAAAAATTCTTCTTAAACAAAAAAATATAATTCTACCTAAATAATAAAATATAATCCTGATTACATTCGGATTGACATATGTAGCATGTTGTTGTGCACTTTTCACCATGATAAATGTCGAATTGATGCAAACCCAAAACATAAAAGCTATAGCCCTTGATGCAAGCTCTAAGCAACATCTTGAATTGCTTCATTTGAATCTATATTGAGAGAGATACGACCCATTTACTTATGTATTTTCAGTTTGTCCAGTATTGTACACAACTTGATAATTTTTCATAATTTTAGCCCATGACCATGATCAAATTAACTCTAACTTTATTGATCAAAGTTGTAACACTATGTGTCAGCTTTCCATAACATTTTGAATTACCTCAATCCAACTTATGTAGATAAATATATGACCAAAACGCTAAAATAGACTACCAAAAAATAAATTGATAAAAATTAAATCTTAGATCGCATTAGGATCATTTCACATATATGAAAAGTTTTTAATTATAATTAAAAATAATTAATTTATGCTTAAAATACTGTAATATAGCATGACTATCATGCTAACATATATTGAACGAAAGTAAGAGCATATATTAGCCGCCAATACAAATGTAGATATGGTCTAAGGTGCAATATTTGACTTGTTAGGTCATCTTTCTGTCAACTCCATTCACAGTACCTCAAAATAAGGCTTTTGATCCTTATTTGTATATTAGGTCAAATATTCCACACTCTATATATTTATAATAATTATAATAATATTAGTTAAAATATAATAGATAGTTTGATAGATACTTAGATAGATACCCACTCGCTCTTTTTCACAACCACACGTCCCCCATCCATATGATAGCCATAATTATTATTATTATTATTGGAGTCTGATAGTTATTATTTTTAATTTCAAATCTTTGACCTATAAATAATTAAATAAAATTAATTTGTCATCAGTAGTCTTTTTCAAATAAAAACATTCCAATTGGCCAATACAGAAAAATTCCTTAAATAATATGTGGGTAAAGGTTGGTATATTCTCACGTATGATACCCATAATGGTTAGAAGAAAGGTATAATATTCATTATATCTATTCCAAAAAATTGTTGTATATTAATTCACATTTTTCGCAAGGAAGCTCTTAATAATAATAAAAAAAAGTATAATAAGAATTTAGAAAGCGTTTCATCAATTTTATTTTTATTTAATATTGATGATTTTATTATTAAAATAAAAATATCATGAAGATTTGAGTATTTTTATTGTGTAGATAATAATAATAATAATAATTCCTTAATGATTTGTTATTAACAGTTGAATGTCTTTTGACCAAAATCATGAAAGTAAATGCTAATAAACATGAGAATTTTGTGATAAAAGCTTAAAATTAAACTTGGCCAAAACTATGGATAAGTATTCAGTCAATTCGGTTGATTTTGAATTTTTTTTTTATTTGAATTGAATTAACTGAAACAAATTGAATTGAAAAATTAAAATTTTTGTAATAAAAATTTAACTAATCAAACCAAATTAAATTTTTAAGAATATTAATTATTTTAATATTTTGTATTGAATTATTATTCTATTTTAAAAATTAAAATTAAAATTTTGATTTGTTCAATTATTTTGGTTAACTGAATTTTCGAAATATAAAACCAATTCGGTTCAATTATGTACTTGAAAAACTGAAATATATAAATAAACAAATTAAATAGAATCGGATGGATTTAATCAGATATCTTGCAAATCCCTAGTCAAGACTACATTTCATTATCAAAATTAAATTGGATAGAAAGAAAAGACAAGAAGCAACAACTATAATCATCATTATTATAATAATTAAAATCTTAATTAAGAATATAGGCTAATTCAATCTTTAAATTTTACAAAATGGAAGAATAAGTTCAAAAATACCTTTTTCATCTATATTAGCTCAATTAATTCCATTTTTTGCTTGATTTTGGAGAGTGCTCCATTCACTCAATGAAAGAAATAAAAAAAAAATAGAAAATTAGTATAATATAAGAAAGATTTGTTTGTTTATTGAAAATTTTGAAAAATCAAAATCAAAATTTCAGCCTTTAAAGTGAAATTTGGGCAAGAAATTTCGTTTGAAATCCTCCACATATTTTTCATAAATCTCTTAAATTGACACCTATAATTATCCATTTGATTTTTCTAAAATGGATACTATTTAACACAAAATTATACATTTTTAAATGGATTTAAATTAATAATTTAATAATTATTTTAGACATATGATTCAATTGAAATTCTCCTCTTGACATTTATATCTCAAAAAAAAAAAAAAATTCTTCTTTACAAGTCCTATCATAAGACTAATGGTGGGCTTAATCACTGGTCTTTTTAGAGTTTTGGTGGTTTTTTTTCAAACCACATGCAATGATGGAGACAAATGAAATGAGTAGTTATGAAAAGGGCCATGGGTGGAAAAATGAAAGAGCGAAAGACATACAAAATTGAAATTTGTAATTAGTTATGGCGATAGTTTTGATAATTGAGGTTGCAATAAAAAATAATTTGTCTAATAAACGTTTCAACATTTGTATCTTTCCATCATTTTCTTTGTAGTTTCTTCCTGTGAACAGTTGCTGGTATTTTATGCTTCTCAGGGGTGCTGCTGGTCTTACAATTTCTCTTTCTTTTCCATTTTCTTTCTAAAACTATGCATCTTTATGATAATTTTATAATTATATTTGTAAATTTTCTTGGGTTGTTATTGATTTTATGCAGCAGATATTCAGGAGATGCTGCTATTTTGTTGACTTGGAAAATAATCTCTCCTTCGAACGATGAGTGACTGTTTGTATTCTTTATTCCCCACAATTCAGTAGTCATCAACTCAGTTTGAGCAAATGTTTCAGTATTTTTCTTTTATGAAAGGGACGAAATAAACTTAGTTGGCCTATATTCAAATGGAAACAAAATTTATGTTCGGTTTATTTAAACAAAGAGTAAGCTCAATTCAGGATAAGGCTACATCTCTACCTTCAACTGACTTTATTAGGAGACTTGAAGAAAGTGCTTCTCTTATTGTTTTAGTTACCAACAATTTAGGGTTTTCTTCCCAATGTTGGTAGACAACAAAATTGGGGTTACCCAATTATTCTTGTGTTGGTCTTTTTACTGGGTTTGGTTCTATGTATTCCTATTTTCAAGGAAATACTATTGTAATATTGGGTTTTTTTTTTAAAGGGAGTAATATTGGGTTTTATTATTGAAGTTTATTAAGTTGTTCAAAAAAAAAAAAAAATCAAGAATGAGTCTTTTCTCTATCTATATATATGAATCCAATTTTAGTGCACTAAAGCAAGAAAACAATTTGAATTCAAATCAATAAAATATTCCCTTACTCTCCCAAACTAGAACTTAAAATATGCATGAAGAATTGAATTTATTCGAACTAAAATTTATCAGATTTGAATTATTAAGACAAAAAAACAAATGATTTAAAATTATTAGTTCATCCTATAAATTTTAGAGCAAGGGTGATCACAATTCATGAACTGGTGGTTTTAGCTCATGAACTATCGGTTTACAATTCTACCTTAAGTGGAATCAAATTGCTCTCTATTCAACGTTGATTTTGGTTCGGTTGGTTTGGTTTAGTTTTAATTAGGTTTAAATTCGATTTTTCTTGTTCATTCTGTTTGTCAAGTTAATTTTTTGAAATTTTTCTATTTTAAATTAAACCCATCTGGTTCGGAACTGGAGCTACTAATTCCAATTCCATGAAGAATGAAATTGGCTTTGAACCGGCCCCCTCATGATTCTAAACAAGTTAGAGCTAGTTTTGAATTTGACCAATTTTAATCCCAATTTAAAACGGACAGATATTGGACCCAAATCAGTTAGTGAAACTGCTCTAAAGGTTAAATCACTTTATTTGCTTTAATGATATATATATATATATATAATTTTTTATTTTTTATTTTTACTACGGAGCACATATTTATGTTTATACAAACGGAACAAAAACTATTATATTAATCATTGTTTAATTGTATTAGTCATTGTTTAGTTATAACTATTAATTAATCCTAAAAGAGTTTTTACATGGAATTAAAACCATAAGATAAGTTCTTATTTAATTACAACTATCGATATAGATATTGATAGACAACATTAATCAACAGATACAATTAAATAATAATTAATTTAATAGTTTTAAATTTTATTTATATTGATATATAAAAAGAGCCTAAAAATTAATCTGATTGTTTTTAATTCTATACATATATACACTGAAAAGAACTTTTATAATTATAAGGTGCATAAAAGAGGACCTATAAAATTTAGGTCTCAAATGACACCCAATGTGAATATCCCCACCAGTAAATTTCATCTTTTGATTTATGAAAATACAACTTAAAATTGTTAAATAAATTTTTATTTAATTATAGTCATTGATACGTATTATAAGTGTTACTATACAAAAATAATAAATGATTTTAATTAAATAAAAATAAATTTAACGATTCTAATTTCATTATATAGTTACAAACGTTTTATACCATAATATGAGCATCTGTTTTTTTATAATGTTAACAACAAAAAAGTATGTTATTCATTTTATTATGTGTTAACTTGTAATGTTTAAGGTACAAAGAAAGAAAAAAAAAAGGATGAAATAATAAAAACTTAAATAAGTTTATGGCCTAAACTTTAAATACCACCTAATGACATGGTATAGCAATAAAATAATATTATATTTAAAAGTCAAATAAAGTTTAAATTTACTCTTATGCCCTTTAATTTTTATTTTATTCAATTAAATACGTTAGTAGTCTTTTTGACAACTAGATCTTTGAACAATTACTAGTCTTTTAGACAACCAAATCTTTGAACAATTACAAATCATTTTGTTAAATGTTTACTCAATTTTTGCTTTGTTTCTTTTGTCAATTAATCGATAAAGAAATAGCCAAGTCATAATTTTTACAAAATTATTTCTTTTTTTTTTAATTTTTTAAAAATTCAAAATCATGATTTTTTTGAGTCTAGGCTACCATCTTAATTTTATTTATTTTTGTCTTCTGCTTATGATTGCGGATTAGCAAAGCCAAGGATAATAAATTATCTTTTTTATGTGGTAGCTTTATTTATTAAATCAATTTTTTTAACAATTTTTTTTTTGAAATTAACATAAACTAATAGCAAAATAACTATTCTATTATAAGTATACAATTAGTTTCGAGTTGTGAATAGTGCAAAGATTTAAATTTATGATGTAAAAGTATTAAACGTGGAATTTAATCTTTCATTCCACACATATCAATATTTTTTTTTTTTGCTAATAGTTTTAAGATTTAACTTGGTAAACATATATTTAAAAAAAAAGGGAAAACAAAATGTATTCAATTGAAAATATTAACAAATGAAAGGCTGAATTACACATTTTGCATAAATAAAAGGAGTTTTAAATGCAGTTGACCAACTTGTAGAAGAGAAAAGCAAAAACTTTTATTAAATGGTTTCATAATCCCACCCAGAAAACACAAAGAAAAGCATGAAACCTTTACACGTCCTCGTCAAATAAAAAAAAAAAAAAAAAACAAATACAACAAAAAAAATAATAATAAAAAATTCAAAAGGCCAGTGCGTTCGCATATTCCTGAATCCATATTGATATCAATCCATTTTCGGATGTCGCAAACAGACCTCACGAGTTGCGGCTGTTTCAGTTACAGTGTCTTCAAGCTCTATATTACGAAGAGACAGAGGAGTCTCTGTTGTTTTTCTTGATTTTGCAGAGTAAAACCGAAAAGGAGGAGATATCATAGATAATAATAACACACAGTGATAGAGATGGATGAGAAAGAAGGAAGAGAAGTAGAGAAGAAGATAACAATTGGAGTCTGCGTGATGGAAAAGAAGGTGAAATGCGGATTCGAGGTTCTGTTCTTGTATATGCTTCTTTTCAATATAAAACAACAGCAACAACTCTCAGCTCCTATATATAATCCTAATGATGAACTTTTTTCTATTTTCTTTACTTTTTGTCTTTTGATTTTAGGTATCATCTGCTCCAATGAGACAAATCATGGATAGATTACAATCATTTGGTGAATTTGAGGTACTTACATTAATTTTTTTTTGTTAAGCATCGATCGGAGTTGAGATTTTTTTTTAATTAATTTGTGTTTTCAGTTTTAATTATTTTATTCTCACTATTTTTCAATGTGTGTGTTTTTTGGTAGATTATACATTTTGGGGATAAAGTCATTCTTGAAGATCCAATTGAAAGGTGCTGCATTTTGGTTGTTGTTGTTTTTTTTTTTCAATGTGAATTACTTTACTTTCTTGAGTTTGTATGTTGGACTGTTGCTTTGCTTGAGTTTTTATTTCCTATATGCTTCTTTTGAATGCTCATTAATGAATGTTGGTAGATTAACAGGTAATCCCAATATTGCGTGACAAGTATGCCGGCACAGCATTTTTTGTAATCGAGGCATTGATTGGGTTGACATTTTTAACTTTTTTTTCTTTGTTAAGGTATCTCATAATTTTTGAATTTTCATTACAGTCAATAAGAACATGCCTGACAACTTTGTAGGTCTTGCTTTTTGTGTTTTACCACGTGGTATCAATGCAGTAGACTGGTAGTAGTGATTTGTCAATGATGGTGATACCGTTTGTTGTTGTTTATAGGAGAAATGGAACAAAAAGCAATTAATTTTCATCATACAGTAGCTCTTTTTTTGCGAGCAAGGTTATGTAAATGAACAGTACATATATAGTAACGAACTGTTGCTTTCTATACCTAGGTATTGAAAGTAATTAAATTTCAAATTATAACACAAAAGTGGGATCTTTAAGGAAAAAAAAGGTAATTAATTTGTTGCTAATCGCCTAAAAGATGCAGCCAAATGGGAGGAAATCTGTTGATCAATAAGTAACGTTGAATAATTAGGAATTTTCTTTCTAGATTCAACACAATTATGTATATGTATTTCCCTCTCACTTTTTAGCCATAAGCGTTGCCTTATCCTATTATTTGGCAATTATGTTTCTTTTTTTTTTTTTTTGGTTGTAAATTATTGTCCTGACTGAGGATGCATAAGTGGCCTTTTCCTTTTTTAGTTTTTTCTGAAGTAAATGAATGGCAAGTATGCTTGTTGCTGCATGGACTGCATCCAAAATTGATAACCATCATCAAAATGTAGATATATATAAACAGTGGTGTGATGCTTGTTCTGGAACATAGACCTCTAATGGAAGCATTCTTGCTAATATATAAATGTTGTTAGTCTTGCCTGATCAATTTAAATTATTGGCCCTTAGGAAGTGATAATTTGATTTTTCTTTCCAAGATAACTAATTTGTTGCAGCATTTGCTTCTTCAGCTGGCCAATTTGTGACTGCTTAATTGCTTTCTATTCGACTGGCTATCCCCTTGAAAAGGCTGAAGCGTATGCTGCCTTAAGGAAGTATGATTTTCTTGCATTTGGTAAAGATTGATGAACTATATAAATGCTTTCCTAATCCAAAAACATGAAATCAATTGTGAATTTCTCAATTATTCCAATATCATTTTTTATTTTGGTTTACCATTGATCTGATGTAGGGCAAGAATATTGAAATTTGGAATTTGAACTCTTAGTTTTGCCACAATTTATTTGTAGCATGCATTGTAAAATTGCTCTTGTAATTGATTCAGGCCTTTTCTGGTGAATGAATTAGAGCCGCAACACCTTCTTCATGACCGACGAAAAGTATACCAGGTATTAGTGCAATCTTCTACCTCACTATCAGGATGTAGATGTATTTTTGGCATTTTACAAATTGCAACTACATTTTTTTTGGCGGAAAAATGCAAATATTTAGCAAATGATTTCCTATTCACTCTCTCGAAGTATGTGTTTGCATTTTTCCTTTTACAAGGGCAAGTGTTTGCTCATGGTCAGTGAATCCACTATGGAAAGAAATTATCTTAAAGTAGTCCTATATTAAAGTTTATGGATATGATTAAGCTGTAGCATGTTAAATTTTATTTTGTTATATAGAAGTTGAATGGGAGGGACTAATAAATCTCTTCATTTTTTGGTGATTCAAGTGTCTTGAAATGTATGGAATCCCTGTTCCAAGATATGCACTTGTGAATAGGGAATTTCCATATCAAGAACTGGATTATTTTGTTGAGGAAGAAGACTTTGTTGAGGTTCATGGCAATCGTTTTTGGAAGCCATTTGTAGAGAAGCCTATTGATGGTAAGCATATTACTAATGTACTCATAAGTTTCTTAATTTATTGCTGCTTATCATTAAGGTTTAGGCCAGTGATGTGAGAAGCTCCATAACTTTTGCTTGATGCTTAAAGCTGGCATAAACAAAGAAGAAGAAAAAAAATATATGGTTTAGTTCTTTTGACTTGGGAAAATTATTGTTAATGCATTGGATTTTCATTGCCAATTTATGAATGCTCCTTTCTTTATACTTGATGCTTTTAACTGGTTAAACTATTATTTATGTGCTGAATATTTCATATAGTTCATTTTCATAATTCCTGGGAATACAGACATTAATAATGGCATGTTTATAGTACAAATGTAAGGTGATTAGACAATTAGTTTCTGTGATTTCAAGGCCTTGAGAGCACATCCTTGTTTATCTAGGCTGGCATAATATGGTACCTTTGATTTTGTCTTCTTATCATTTCAAAACTCTATAGTGGATGGGAGATGCAGGAAGTTGCAGTTGACATTCTCATGTTTGTGAAATTTTCTTGTCATTTTTTAGTCAGGAGAATTGTGTCACTATCGTGATTGCCGTTGATATGGTTCTATGGTAAAATATAGAGTTATCTAGCTCAAGGAATGGATTTCAGTCTTGACTATATGGAAACATTAATCTGAACTATATGAAAATCACCTATTCAAGAAAATTACCTTGGCAATGTTAATGCAAAATGCTGGTACCTCATAATTGCTTGCCTTATTCTTTTGCTTAACTTCTATGCATTAAAAGTGCAGATTATTGTTTGTTTATAACATGGTGAGATTCAATTAGATTTATGTTAACAATATAAAAAAAAAAAAAAAAAAAAGAAGCACAATTGATGTTTTAACTTGATGCTCTTGATTTTCAAGTTTGCGAAACTCCTATGGTAATGTAGGATTTTTTCTACTCATGAATGAAACTGTTATCTTTTATTAGGAGTCTTATATGTAAAATTGCATTTGAGTTTCATTGGACTTTGTCTTAAATTAGTAGTGCCACTGAGTTCTACTTACAAACTTCCAATCATAGTATTCCTTTTTTTTTTTCATGTAGAATCTGATTGAATTAGTAAAATTTTCTTTCCAAATAAGCAATTTCAGTACTGACATACAATATTTTGCATTTATGAAGGGGATAATCATAGTATCATGATATATTATCCAAGCTCAGCAGGTGGGGGAATGAAGGAATTGTTTAGGAAGGTATGCTTATCTGTGAACCTTTTTTGTTTGTCTAGTTTGGAATCGTAGTGCTGTTACTTTGTGTTACTTTTATCATGATGATGTGCAAATGCAATTTCATATAGGCAATCCTGAACCCTGGATTCTCTTATGAAAGGAATTTGACATGTATTCCGATTGGACTTATCTAATTGGCTCTGCTGCTTTATAGAAACAATAACCAAATCTCTTTCCAAGATAGCCTCTACTTGTGTCACAGGCCTCATGTGTATCAACTAATTAAAGAATAACTGTGATACTAAAGTTAACTTGTTATTACATTTATTTGACGTTTCAGTATGTCTTATTGCTTTTCACAGCCATGCCTTACATTTATTAATAAATAAGTTTTTGTTTTTGTTTTCATTTCAGGTTGGAAACCGTTCAAGTGTGTTTCGCCCAGAGGTCAGAAGAGTCAGGCGAGAAGGTTCTTATATATATGAAGAATTCATGCCAACAGGAGGAACAGATGTCAAGGTTGCATGCTTGGCATTTTTATTTCTTGCTTGCATGTCTTTGTTTTATAGTACTTTTGGAGTTCTTCAGAAATTATGTTGATAGATTGATATTGAAACTAGTGACTTGCTGTATAATAGTTGCCAACAGGAGGAACAGATGTCAAGGTTGCATGCTTGGCATTTTTATTTCTTGCTTGCATGTCTTTGTTTTACAGTACTTTTGGAGTTATTCAGAAATTATGTTGATAGATTGATATTGAAACTAGTGACTTGCTATATAATAGTTGAATAACTCTTCCAGGCTTTCTATGCTGGTTTTGGGAGGTTTTTTTGGTTTAATGCAATACTATTAAGATATTTAGGATAAAAGTTGGTCAGTAATTATTTAAACAAGAAATTGCACCAAGTATACACTTGTACACATAAGAATTTAGATATAACCTAAGACAAACTTGGTGTTTGATGTGATGTGCAGTGTAAATCCATTTTAATTACGAGATTCTAGTGGAATTCAACTTTTTTGTATGGTTGAAACTGACCTTTTCCTTGAAACACAAAATCATTTTGATGTGCTATCATTGTTTACTTTCACTTTTTAATGATTGGTGTTCCTCCATGTCTGTGTTTAGTGCATTGGCTATGTGATGGCGTTCTTTTTATGTTGATTCAATAAGTATTCTTTTTTTTCACCTTATCTTAGATCATCATGGACTTGTTATTCTCTTGTTGTAGAGAATTGTTTTGGGCTCTGTGGACTCATATTAGTAATTGCTTTACTTTGGTTTATAAGCTGTTTTCAATTCTTTTGTGCTCTATTTTTTATTTATGAAGTTATTTTGTATCTGCATAATTAATAATTGACTGAAAAACTGTTGTATCTTTATTCCATGTATCTCAAGGTATTTATACATGTACCTAAACCTATTTAAGGTAAGTCAACTATATAGGAAAATTATAGGAATAATGACATGAATATTACAGCTATAATATAGGAATAATTCAAGGAATATGAGAGCTATAATTCCTAAATAATTATCCAGCTATATATGCTAAGTCTCCCCCTCAAGTTGGTGCATATATATCACACATGCCCAAGTTGGATAATAATGCATAAAATGAGCCATAGTAACAGTGTGAGTCATCATGTCAGCCAGCTGATCTGCACTCTTAATGTAAGGAACCTCTATCATACCAGAATCCAAGTTATCCTTGATATAATTCCTATCACGTTCAACATGCTTAGTTCGATCATGTTGTACCGGATTGTTAGTTATCTCAATAGCTGCAGTGTTATCACAATAAAGTACCATAGGTTTCTTTGGACCATTTTCAGCTAAGAGATCTAAAACATAATTCCACTGGGAGAGAAAAAGTCCTTGCTTGGATCGAGATACTTCAACACCCAAGAAGTATTTTAGAACCCCTAAGTCCTTCATCTCAAATTCCTTAGCCAAATAGCTTCGAAGTTTCTCTATCTCATTAGCATTACTACTTGTAACAATCATGTCATCAACATAAACAATAAGTAAGGTAATATTATCATGGTCTCTCTTATAAAACAGGGTATGATCTGCTAAAGCTTGCTTAAAACTATACTCCTTCATCGAGTAGCTCAACTTGCCAAACCATGCTCTTGGTGATTGTTTTAACCCATACAATGCCTTTTTCAGCTTGCACGCCTTACCTTCTCCTAGTGTAAATCCTGGAGGAGGATCCATATACACCTCTTGTATCAAATCACCATGGAGAAAAGCATCTTTTTAAATTAAACTAGCGTAATGGCTAGTCTAGATTGACTGCAAGAGATAGAATGACTCGAACGGTGTTCATCTTAGCCACAGGAGCAAAAGTCTCTTGATAGTCAATCCCATAGGTTTGAGTGTAACCTTTGGCCGCCAATCTAGCCTTGTACCTTTCAACTGTCCCATCTGACTTGTATTTCATTGTAAACACCGACTTGCATCCTACTATCTTCTTTTCCTTTGGCAATTCAACCATCCTCCAAGTAGAATTTTTTTGGAGAGCCTTCATTTCCTCTTCCATAGCAGCCTTCCACTTAGGCTCTCCAAGGGCTTCCTGAAAATGACTAGGAATAGACACAGAGGACAACTGAAGAGCAAAAGCTAGATGAGCCTTAGACAAACGATGATAAGAGATAAAATCAGAAATAGGACAAGTGACCTTAGAAGATGATTTGGAGAAACCCAACCTATCATGTTCTCTACGTTCATGAAGGGGATATCTCCTACCATGATCGTGATCCATAACTTGTAGATTCAAAGTAGCATTTTCTAATGTTACAGGACTAGAATCAATATCTAAAGTTGAAGTTGTAGGAGAGGGAACACATACCTCAGGGTTAATAGTTAAAGAGTCATCCAATGGCATGGTAGTATCATCAAGAGGGGTACTAGAGTCAGGAGGAGGCATAACAGTGGCATTTTGTTTTCTTCTTGTATAACCATTTTGGAAAAACCTAGTGCAGTCATCATTTTTCTCCTAGAATTCGGACTCAAACTCAACAAAACAAGTATCATCTAAAGATTCTTTATTCCTTACAATAGCTGAATTCTCCCCCTTACCCGACATCCACAACTTCTTCTCTTCTAACCATAACTGTTGCTCTTCCTTACTACTAATCTCCCCCTAAAGAGGAACCATAGACACATCTCCAAAAAAATAAGATACTTGTTCACAAAATTGAACATTCATGTAATATTTACCTGTAGGAGGATGAAAACATTTATAGCCTTTTTGGGAATTAGAGTAATCAAGAAAAACACATTAAAGAGCACGTGGATCAAGTTTATCCCTATATATAGAGTGTATATGAACATAACATACACAACCAAAAACCTTAGGACAAATATTTAGAGCAGAAGGAATAGAGTGAAATTGTGACAGCATCCTTAAAGGGGTTTGAAAATTAATGATATGAACAAACATTCGATTAATAAGAAAGACAACAGTCATGACAGCCTTAGCCTAGAATCGTTTAGGAACATGCATAGTAAAAGCTTAAAGCCCGAGCAACCTCAAGGATATGACGATTCTTACGCTCTGCGACACCATTTTGTTGTGGTGTGTAGGCATAAGTTGTTTGGTGGAGGATGCCATGTTCTAAGAAGATATTGGTAAGAGGCTAATTTACAAACTCACGACCATTGTCAGAATGAAAGACCTGGACTTGAGTATGAAACTGTGTGACAATCATTTTGTAAAATTGAGGAATCACAAGTATAACATCACTTTTAGATTTCATTAAATATGCCCAACTTACTCTAGTGCAGTCATCAATAAAAGATAAAATATTTATGACCTGAAGCAGATGGAGTAGAAAAAGGACCCCACACATCATTATAAACACATGACAAAGGAATAGACCTCCTATTGAAACTGGTTTTGAAATGAACACAATGGTTTTTAGCATAAATGCATTGTTCACATCTTAAACTAGAGATAGCAACATTACGAAACAATTTAGGAAATAAGAACTCTAAATAAAAAAAAGATGGATGCCCCAAACGACAATGCAATAAAAGAATCTTCTCTCTATCAAACAACTCTCTCTACTTGAAAGCCATGGCTAGGCTCAGATTAAATTCCTTACCCCCCTCTAAGTAATAAAGGCCTCCTCTTTCCTTACCAATGCCAATCGTTATCTTCGTACGTTTGTCCTGAAAGACACAATGCGTGTAATCAAATATTGCAGAACAATTAAGACTTTTGGTAATCTTACTAATGGAAAGAAGACTATTAGAAAGATCAGGTGCAAGTAAGACAGATGACATAGAGAATGTAGGAGAAATTGAGACATTCCTAACCCCTGTAATTGGCATAGAAATCCCATTAGCAATCTGTATAGACTTAACAGGTGAAGACATTAGAGGCAAGTATGGAAGAATTACTAGTCATATTGTCAGTAGCCCTTGAATCAATAACCCAAGTGTTAGAAGCATTAGAAACACATGTTAAACTAGAATTACCTTGTTGAGGAGACACTTGAGAGACATGAGAAGTAGAAAATGGAGAAGTGTCAGTAACAACAATCTGAGCATATTTCTTATTTTTCTTCTCAGCTTGTTTAAGTTTATTCCACTCCGGATAGCCATGCTTCTTCCAACAAACATCTACTGTATGTTTGATACTATTGCAATGAGTGCAGAAGCGAGAATTGGAAGTAGTAGAATTCACAGGAACATAAGGAGTCAACCGAGAGGTGCTCTTTTGGATAGTTAGAGCTGAAGCCTTAGAATGGTTTTCTGTTCCCATAGTGACTTGTCTCTGCACTTCACGACGAACTAAAGAGTAGGCTTCTTCCAAGCTTGGTAAAGGAGAGGTAGCCAAAACACGACTACTAACTTCATCCAAACTGTGATAAAGACCTGCAAGAAACATATAGATGCGATCCTCTGCAATACGCTTTCTTTGTTTCTCAATATCAGCGGCACATTTCATGTCATTGGGCCTACGATAATCAAGCTCCATGAAAATTGAATTTAACTCATTGTAATATTTTGCGAGAGGTCGACCACCCTGGCGCAATTGAAATAACCTCTTCATCAGTTCATAGACTTGGGAAGAGTCAGAAACATCAAGATAGCTCCTCTTAACTGCATCCTAAACTTCTTTGGATGTTCCACACTGAACAAAGTGTGACATCAGATTATCAGTCATGGAATTAATAAGCCAAGACTTGACAATGGCGTCTTTAGCTTCCCATTCATCATAGCCCGGATCATCTTTTGTAGGTGCAGCCTTTCTTCCAGTAATATAACCCTTCTTCTTCCTGCCAGCAATATGCATCTCTAAAATCTTAGACCAAACACGATAATTAGTACCATCCAATTTAATATGGATTGGAGAAAAGGTCTCATGAATGTTCACCGTCGAGAGTTTCTTGCTATCAGGAAACTCTTCGTTGTCAGTTTTAGTAGACATTGATTGAAATTAGATGATAACTAGAGTATGGGATTAGGCTGGAATTGGAGATAGGCAAGAAGCACAAGAGAAGAAAAATTGCAGCTAGATGATGGCTAGGGTTTGAACAAAAGAAGGCAGTGGAAAAAAAAATTTCTTTTGCTCTAATACCAAATTAATAAGTGACTGAAAAACTGCTGTATCTTTATTCCATATATCTCAAGGTATTTATACATGATACCTGAACCTATTTAAGGTAAGTCAACTATACAAGAAAATTATAGGAATAATTACGTGAATATTACAGCTATAATATAGGAATAATTCAAGGAATATGACAGCTATAATTCCTAAATAATTATACAGCTATATATGCTAAGTTGCATCGGTGTTTTTATGCCTTCTCAAGGGGTGTGTGTGTATTTGTTTTCTTTTTTGTTTTACTTGCATGCAAAGTTTAATTCTTTACTGATTACTTGTTTATTTTTCTAGTTTTTTGAATGATTGATTTGCCATATCATTGAATGATCGTAGGTGTATACTGTTGGCCCCGAATATGCACATGCTGAGGCAAGAAAGTCTCCTGTTGTTGATGGTGTTGTTATGAGAAATCCCGACGGCAAGGAAGTAATACCCTTACCATGTTCAGTTTACTGAGCATATCTATCTTTTTTGTGTGTTTATGCATGCATGTATTGGGAACATTTCTATACACGAAATCACAGCCTCACAACCATGCTTCCTGGCACACAGACTCATGTATTTTTTAATTTGTCAATTTTTTAATTTTAAATTACCTATATATCTTCCTACTACACTGGCAACATTTAATCATTTTTAGAGAAAGTTTGGATTGTAGGAAAGCAGGATATGTTTGGATGTTCCATATTGGTAAATGGTTCATTGAAGTTATTTTGCATGACGATCATTTTGGTTTTCTGACTACTAATATGCTCTCATGAATAGTTGCTCTAAAAGTCAAATGAGTGCCACACTGGGGAAAGAATTATTGTAAAATAATTACACTTCCATCTTAATGCTGAGAGGGTTTGATCACATACAATTAGATTAAGAGTTTGCACTCATGGGAATTTTGCACCTTCTGCTGTGAAAGAGGATGCCATTTGTTTCACTGGAGAACAATACTTTTATTAGTTAGGCGGTGCTAAATTTTGCACTTGCTTATGTGTGTTGCTTGCTGCATTCTATACACTATGATTATGCCGTACAATGTCACACTTTTAAACTTCTCTAGAGTAGAAAGTTTCTAGCTGCCTAGAACTAGCATGGTTATGCAGTTTGGAGTTCAGTTTAGCTGTCAGTATTGATGTTCCTTATGTTGAATTTTGTATTGATACTTGGTTAGGATAAGAAGATAACATGTTTGAAATATGTTGTTGTCACTGTTTTGACAGGTGAGGTATCCTGTATTGCTGACACCTAATGAGAAGCAAATGGCAAGAGAGGTTTGCATTGCATTTAGGCAAGCGGTATGTCATTAGAATTTGGAAAAAAAATAGTCACTGTTCTTCTGATTTACATAATGCTATTATTCCATTAACTTGATTTACTTTGAAAAATATAATGCACAGTATGCACTTGGCTTCTATCTGTTATGGTTTTTAACTTGGTGCAAAGTGCTATTAGCTTTCTTGTATCTTCTTCTTCCTTGATGATTGCAACAAATATCTACTAAATGGCTAATGAGCTTAGGCAGATTGGTTTTTATAACAGCATTTCATCTTAAACTAATGAAGTTTGCCAGAACAATGGGCACATTACACAACTTTTTTCTATCAGGTTGCTCAAATTCTGCACCCTCTTTGATCTAAATTTTTGAAGAATTTTTTTTTTCAATGAATAGCTGTTTCAATTATTGTCAATTTACTAGAATATAGGCATTTCTATCTTGATTTAGACTCTTATGATATCTGACATTGCTTAAGTAGATAGTTGACGGTGGTTAATAATTCGTGACAGGTAAGTGTTAGACATACTAAACTTATCTCCTTCTGAATAAATTGGTAGAGCAAGTCACATGAACACAATAACTTTTAGTTTAACTTTTCTAGTTTTTCGTCAAATCATTATCATTGTTATTATGCAAGTCAAATTACTGTATTTTCTTGCTGCTTGCAGGTTTGTGGGTTTGATCTCTTGCGATGTGAAGGGCGGTCATATGTTTGTGATGTGAATGGGTGGAGTTTTGTGAAAAATTCCTATAAGTAATACTTTCTTTCTTATTATAGGAACAGAAAATTTATAAAGTTACTAAATTTCTGATTCCCTCATCATTGCTAATCTCTTAGACATTTGTCATGCCCAAACTATGGAAATCAATTCTGTTCTGCGTACTTGGAAGTTAAAACTTTACAGATCTGGGTGGAAATCCATAAAAGGAGAGAAAGTTTAAAACTAGAATGAAACTTGATGATGGCCTTTCAAATGATGTGTAATGTGATCCTGTGATTTCTATGGCACATGTTAATAGTCATCATAATTGTCAAGCTGCTCTTAAAACAGTATTTCATTAAGTTCATTTAGGCACCAGTCCTCATTGAAGCCATTTTACAAGCATGAGACAAACATAGTTATACTCTCCATGAAAATTTGTTAGTATCATCATTCATTTAATTTCTACTTTTATATTTTATTATGCAGGCTAATTGTTTTGTGTAGAAGCTTGTTCATTCTGTTGTATAGTTTCTCTTTATTAGTGTGGTAAAGCTTTTCTTTTGTTTAGATTCTTGCTTACGGTATGTTGGTTCTATTTCTGATGCAGATATTATGATGATGCTGCTTGTGTGTTGAGGAAGATGTTCTTAGATGCCAAAGCTCCTCATCTTTCGTCAACGATTCCACCCACTTTACCATGGAAAGTCAATGAACCAGTCCAGCCTTCAGAGGGACTAACTCGTCAGGGAAGTGGTATTATTGGCACTTTTGGTCAGTCTGAGGAGCTACGCTGTGTGATTACTGTTATGCGACAGTATGTTGTAAATCTTCCTTTGTGTTTTTACCTGAGTACTCTTATTGAAAACTAATTATTGAAGAATTCAGTTCTTTGCAAATGATTTCTATTTTAGGATTCATTTTTTATGGAATTATAATCCAATATTTGTAATGTAATATTTGGAACAAACAAAGAATTATTTTCAATAGAATTATTTTCAATGTTTCTTTTTCCAGAGAATGCACTGCAGCACTGAGCAAGAAAAGAGAAATAAACCTTTGTTTTAACTAAATTATATGGGGTTAGATGTGGGGAGTATGCAAGTGTAGTCAACTTTGCTATAAAGTTGCGGAATTTAATTGCAAATTCCATCAACTTTTATAGCATTTTGTTAAAGTATTTTGAATTTCATAGATTTGAAGCTGCAGAATTCATAATGAGCATTAGGGACGTTTTAAACATGAAAGTATGGAACTGGACACGAATTTTGAAGTCATTTGTTCCCAATGATATGTTGTCAATATTCACTTCCTCCAATTTTACTTTTTTTTAATCTTTTATTTTTATATGGACAGTGGTGATAGAACTCCCAAACAGAAGGTTAAGTTGAAGGTTACTGAGGAAAAGCTGCTCAACTTGATGTTAAAGTACAATGGGGGACGTCCTAGATCTGAGGTAATTTAGTATGTAGTACATGCTTTTGAGTTTATGTTTTATTTATACTCGTACAGTACTGATTTATGTTTGGATCTCTTCTCTCTTTCTGTGCTTATTCATTTTCCAGACAAAACTTAAAAGTGCTGTTCAGTTGCAAGATCTATTAGATGCAACACGAATGCTCGTACCCCGTACAAGGTATTTATTTTTGTTGCCACAGTTCTGTGCACATTATTTACTTCCTTGCGCCCTTGACAATTTGTGCATGCTAAAGGTCATAAATCTAACATTTTCAAACATAGGCTTATTACTAAGAACCAATGTGTGAAGTAATAGAACTATTTGTTCAAATGTGCTTAGGGAAACATATTTTATGGCTGCTCCTTTATGGTATTTAATTTGATGCATCTGAAGTACAAATTTTTTTTTTGACAAATTTTTTTTTTGTCACTTTTATGGTTCTATTTTTCTGGAGTTCTGCTGGTCATAAATTCATAATCTGTATTATGGTTGTTCAAGAAGTAATATGAATGTAAACTTGACAGTTTAAGAGTTTTAGAGTACATGTTGTATCATTCTATTGCAGATATTTATGCCATGTCTGGATTGGGTTTCTATGGTTTGCAATTAAAATAAAAATGAAAATTACATGATCTACTTATAGATGGATCACTGAGTTTAATTCTAATTTGTTAGTGGCTTCTTATAATATGTAGACCTGGTCGGGAAAGTGACAGCGAGGCAGAAGACATTGAGCATGCTGAAAAGCTTCGTCAAGTTAAAGCAGTGCTTGAGGAGGTATGCTTCTTAACCTAGCAAAGTGATTTTGTTCTTTTCAGTTTAAAAGTTTCACGGCCATTGCTTCCATGGACTAACCTGTTTTCAAGTTATGGTTTTGTCAGTATGTTGCATTTATATGTTTATCACAATGTTATGATATCGGAAATAAGTCAATTCTTTATTTCAGCTATTCTCTTAGGAAAAGAGTGAATTTGGGTGTTGTAGTTAAGTCATAATTTGATTTGTATTTCATTTTCAGAAATTGTGGAAAATAATGCTGCTGCTACTGGAACCATGTGGTATATGAAAACAAAGGGAAATATATAGTAGTCATGACATGCCTTGTGGTTGAACTGCCATCATCTTTTACATACTGTTATATCGTCTCAAAACTTGTTCCATATGACACAATTTCTGTTTCTTGTTCCAGGGTGGGCATTTCTCTGGCATTTACAGGAAAGTCCAACTAAAGCCACTAAAATGGGTCAAAGTTCCAAAAAATAATGGTGAAGGTGAGGAAGAACGGCCTGTTGAAGCTCTGATGGTTCTTAAATATGGAGGTGTTCTTACCCATGCTGGCAGAAAACAGGTGTTAACTATAATTTAAATATCTCATCAATATGGTTTGTTTTTGTTTTTTTTTGTTCTTTTAGTTGGGTTCTCTATTTAAATTCATCTTTGTATAAATGATAGATTACATGGACTGCATCTTGAGAAGTAACCTTTTAACTTTCTGTTAAATTTCCTTGCCTAATTGTTTTGCAGGCAGAAGAGTTGGGTAGATATTTTCGGAATAACATGTATCCAGGTCAAGATAATGAAACCTTGTTTACGCTTTTTTGCTATGAAATGTTAATTAACCATATATGTTTTAAGTGGCATGCTTTTGAGAAATGTGTATGCTTGACAATTATTTTCATAGTCCTCTTTCCCAATTTTTGTTATGAGATTTAGAGCATTTGCAACTAATTCTAACTCAGACTCAGGGCTGTTCCGATGGTTTTATCATTCCTCATTCAATTTATAGCTTCTCATGATAAATGTGTTGCTGTTAGGTGTACAAATGGAGCACGACCATGTGTTGAATTGCTGTATTTTGTGTTTGTTTATATGATATACTTCTGTTAGATTTTCAATTCAATTTATTGCGGGCCTCTTAACATGAGTCACATGGAGCAAGGATTGCTCCAGTATGTGAATAAGTGGGAGCATAAAGGAGTAAGCTTTTTATGATTAAATAGTTTGGTTAAAAGTGTTATGGACTCCTAGGCAATATGGTCTAAAGATTCACGTGATGTATTTTTATTTTTACTCCCGAAGCCATGGTTGTTGACCTAACATTGTTCACCCAATTGGGGTGAATGTAGAGTTAAGTTCTTGCTGTCACCAGTTATCTTCTGCACTTGCATAAATGTTTATAATGGAGTTTTTAGGTCTGAATTGATGCATGCCTCTTCAAAGTGGCTGTTTTTTTTTTTTTTTGAGCATGACATGATATAAATGAAAAAGGATAGTTGATGTACTCTTCTGGTATTTACCACCTGAAAATGGAACTATTATTATTACTTGTTGGAGTTCCCCATCTCCCATCCTATTTATTGCAGGTTCTTTGTTTATGTAGTTTTGATATATATATAACTTTATTTCATTCAATAAATTGTTTATTTGCCAGCAAAGTGGAATTTGTTAGATTGACATGTAACATCCTTTCTTCTGATAAATGTGGTCATTGCAGGAGAAGGTACAGGTCTACTACGCTTACATAGTACATATCGTCATGATCTTAAAATTTACAGCTCTGATGAGGGCCGTGTGCAGGTATGACCCAATACATTTGTATATCTCACTGAGAACAAAATATTTGGTTGGTTTTTGTTTTGTTTATTTTTGTTGTTTTGGTCATCCTGCCAGGTGTTTTCTTTGTTGTCTAAATTTTTATGGTTTAAATTGTTATACATCATTTACAAGATACCCGCTTACAGATGTCTGCAGCTGCATTTGCTAAAGGCCTCCTTGATCTGGAAGGACAGCTAACGCCAATCCTGGTTTGTGGTCTTATCGTTAGAGAGTTTGGCTGCTTATATAAGTTTAGTTATGATTGACTCAACAAGCTTTGTCCAGGTTTCTCTTGTCAGCAAGGATTCCTCAATGTTGGACGGACTAGATAATGCCAGCAGTGAGATGGAAGAAGCCAAGGTATGTCTTGCTTCTTTAGATGAACTATTAAATTATGGAAGAAGCCAAGCCAATGGTAAATTATGTGTACTACTTTGAATGGGTTGTATCAGATTAAAGAGGCTGTGGTTCTGCTCCCTAATATGACCTGTTAAACATGATATGGTTAACATTTAATTAGTGAACACTCATGTTTGAGGTTCATCATGACTGATTAATTTTTTTTGTTCCTTTTGACCTTAGCATAAACAGACCCATCTTTTGTTATGCATGAACCCAACCAGTTGTGTAATAATATTCCCAAAGAAGTAATTTGTTTTCTTTCAATAAATTTTGCAGGCTAGGTTGAATGAGATAATAACTTCTTGTGCTAAGGCTGCTAATAGCAATGGATCCTCTGAATTCCCTTGGATGACTGATGGAGCTGGACTACCCCCAAATGCTTGTGAACTTCTTCCAAAACTGGTAACTATGTTCTCAAGTGACCAGTCATGTAGTTATCCTTTTTCTTTTTTTTTTTTGATAAGCATCATTACTTTTATTAATAAAATGAGGGGAAAAACCACTTGAGGTAATGAAAAAACACCCCTCCCTAAACAAATTGAGCAAAAGTTCCAACGAGAAAGAGAGCTGAAAACAAAATACAATCTAAAAAACCAAGCTCCAATAAGAAAAGGAGCACAAGAAAAAACATAACCATAGCAGCATTATACAGCATGATCCTAAAAGAAGAAAACAAAGAAACAAAACCAAAAGCAACAAAAGCCCGACCCTTAAGTCAAAGAAGGATGAGAGATTGGGTTTGTTTGTGAATGCAAAAAGATGATTGGAGTAAATCAGTCAGAGAGTGAGGGAACCCGGGAAGTAAAGCTTTCAACCATCTATAAATTTTGAATAAAATTAGTTTTCTAACCCACTCCATGGATCACCGAACATTCTCAAAATTACTTCATTTTGATGAAGCCAAAGTGACCAACTCATAGCAAAGAACAACATTAGCCAAAAGCAGGATTGAAAACCACCCAAGCACATGCTTCTCCACTGATAAAATAGAAGAACTAAGTTTCAAGGAAAAATAGTTTTAATGCCCTACTAGTCACGTAGTTACGCTAATAACGATTAAAACTAATTGTCATGTCGTGACACATCAAACACCAGAAAACAAGATTAAGGGTTTGGTTGGAATGTCTAGATTTATTAAGGGTTTGGCAATTTTAGCATAAATTGTTATTTGGTTAAAATTAAAAAAAAAATGTTGACGTGGCGTCTTGTAGAATATTTAATTTACCCTTTTTAATTTGCTAAATTTATAATAATCTATTAGTATGAAAAATTCAAATGTTTGAAATTTTTGGTAATTTTATCCCAATTTTTAAATTTTGATAAAAAATTTTAATTTCGCCAATTAATTTTAATTTTAATACAAATAATTATTTGTTTAAATTAAATAAAAAGCACACGCACAATAATTAAAAAGTTAAATTTACTATTGAAAAATTTTTAAATTTATTTATACATGATTGTCATTAGAATGTTTTTAAAAATTAAAGATATTGTTAATTTAAGGAACTTTAAATAATTTATTTATTTTTAATTATTTCATTATTGTTTGTTTAAAAGTAGTTAAAAATATCTAACTTTAACATAGTCTATATATATATATATATATATATATATATATATATAACGTGTGATTTTATTTTTCAATTATCAAGTCAACATTTTTTATTTAATTTTGATCAAATGATTTTATATAATTTTTTTAAATTTAAAAAATGGAAAAAATTGCCAATCATAAATGTTTAGATTTTTTTATGCCAATAGACTTTTATAGGTTTTATAATATAAATGGTAAATTTGACATTTTAGAGATGTCATGTTAGCATCTTTTATTTAATTTTGACTAAATATCTAATTGTGCTAGAATTGCCAATGGTTGATGAATTGGGACATTTTTGCCAAAATTAAAAGGTTGGGATAATATTATAAAATGTCAATTTTTTGTACCATTAAGTCTATGTTGAAGTCAAACTTCATGTATAAAGTGATGTAAAAATTTCCTATCATACAATATCTAGGTGTCCAACACTTTGGAGTGAGTTATTGGACATAGAGACATAACAATATGAATTAAGGAATTTTTTTTACATGATAAAAAAACACGGCTTATTGGTGCCAAAAATCTAAATGTTTGCAATCTTTTACCATTTTATCTCAATCTTTTAATTTAAAAATGTTCTAGTTTAGTTAATCATTAGCAATTTTAACACAAATAAGCATTTGGTTAAACACATGAAGTATATAACATATCAATTTTACCCTTTATAGTTCAAAATTTTTAAAGGTATATAGAAAATTCAAATATTTTTGTGATTTTTGACTGTTGTATTTTTTTTAAAAGAAAAAAACAAAATTTGATGAAAGGATTCAATTTACAATTATTTGGTCAAAATTTAATAAAAAACGCTGACATGAAAATTAAAAAATTCAATTCACCTGTGATAAATTTTTAAATTTATTTATGGTTGTTATTTTAATAAATTCAAATATTATAGAAATATAGTAAGATAGGATAACCTTTCATGTTTTAAAGTTGTCGTTAATTGATTTCAAATAAATAATTATGTAGTAATTAAAAAAAATCAAATTATTTGGGGTAATATATTAAAATTATCTTTAGTTTTTAAAAAATTATAATAAAGACAACCATTTATATATTTAACAATTTATGAAGTGATAAATTTAATTTTTAATTATTGTGTTAATAATTTTTATTTAATTTTAAATAAATAATTAGTTGCATTAAAATTAATTAGGTTGACTAAATTTAAATATTTTATTAATATTTGAAACTTGGGATAAAATTGTCAAAAGATACAAACTTTTGAATTTTTTTTAGATCATTGGACTATTATAAACGTAGCAATTTCAAATGGACAAATTTGACATTTTATCAAATGTCACATCAACATTTTTATTTAATTTTAACCAAATAACTGCTTGTGCTAAAATTGCCAAATGTTGGCTAATTGAAACTTTTTGCCAAAATTAAAAGTTTGGGACAAAATTGCAAAAGATTGCAAACATGTAGATTTTTTATACCAATAGGCCTTAAAAACAGGTAAACTATATAGATGGTCACTAAACTTTGTGCTTGATTACAATTTAGTTATAAAACTTTAATTTGTATCTTTTTAGTTGTCAATTTCTATATAGGTTTTGCGTAAAATTTTTGGTCCAAAAAAATACAGTAATGTTTTAGTCCAAAATATGAAAATAGCATACAAGTCCATATTTTCTATTTTCTTACAGAAATTATGGAAAAACACTAAAAATTATCTTAAGTGATAAACACTCCTAAATTATTTTAATATAATGTAATACACAAATATTTTATTATTAATATATCATTTAATTAACGTAGAAATTAAATTAATATTTCAATACAAATAAAAAATAATATTTATAAACTATTTAAATATAATATAATATAATGTACAAATAATCTATTAGTTTATAGTTTATTATATAAAATTTAAAATTATAGATAAATAATAACATTTGCTTGGTTCTCTAATCGAGTAAAGTTATCACATTATTCTAAGAATAAGATATTCATCCCTCAAGATAATTTTATCCTTAATTTCTATATAAATATAGAAAATATAAACTCATTTGTATTCTATCCTTAAATTTTGGACTAAAATGGTATCATTGAATTGTTTATGGACCAAAAAGCATTATAAAGACTACTTGTGAAACCTAAATAGAAATTTAGTAATTAAAAGATGCAAATTAAAGTTTTGTAACAAAATTGTAATCAAGCACAAAGTTTAGTGACCATACAATTTACCCCCTTAAAAACAAAAAATGCTCAAAACATAGTTTTTGGTGGAACTAAAGTATTGACTTCATTCCCTTTTCTTTTATCTTAAAACATTTAAATGACACAACTGAAAATGAAAAATACCCACTATTGGATAGCTACTAATTGGAAACTACCTGCTATTCACTACTAGATAACTGCCTTCATGTTCAAAATTACAATACATGGTAGGCAGACAACTGCAGCTGAGCTTAACAACTTTCAACTGTTATTAATTGAATAAGAAACAAAAACACAACAAATGCAACAAATAAATCGAATAAACTAGCATCTTTTCAAAAAAAAAAAAAGTAAATAAATAAACAAGCAGCAAAATCTTTCAGATCTTCAAGCTGATTTGTTTCTTATAACAATGAGAATACCTCTTACAGACTTGAATTGCAGGCGGATTATCATCTTTATTCTTCTGGCTCATCACACTATTTGGAGCTTATTTTTCTTTCTTCTTTAGAATATTATTTTTCAGTTTGATTCATGAATCGTGAACAGGTAAAATTGACCAAGAAGGTCACAGAACAAGTGAGACTGCTTGCTAAGGATGAAGATGAAGAACTTACAGAGACAAGCTTATACGATGTTATTCCCCCATATGACCAAGCAAAGGCCCTTGGTAAAACAAACATAGATGTTGATCGTATTGCTGCTGGATTACCCTGTGGTAGTGAGGGATTCCTTTTGATGTATGCACGCTGGAGAAAACTGGAAAGAGATTTGTACAATGAACGCAAAGGGTAAATGCCTATTATCTTAAATTGATCATTCATTGGATTATTAGTCTATAAACCATGTCACATGCTTTGTGACCTGATTTCTTTTTAACTTAAAATTGTCATTCTGTCCTCTGAACTTGGAAAGCCAAGGGTGAATAGACTTTTGTTCTTAGACTGCTATATTTTTCTGACATTCTCTTCCTGTCTATTTACTTGCAGTCGATTTGATATAACACAAATTCCTGATGTCTATGACTCTTGCAAGTAAGTATTCTGTTTCCAATGTATGTATGGATGCAAGTTATTACATACTACATGATAACATATCCTTAAAAATATAGGCAAAATCCATTATCAAACCTCTGATTTATAACGGTTTATTCTATTGACCCTATATCATTTTATTGCATTTTATTGAGCCCCTATGTTTTTATTTATGTAGCTATTGAGGACCAATTTGACAAACCTACTAACGCTGTTAAGTATTGTATATAAAAATAATATCATCAAGAATTTAAATAAAAGTATAAGGGCTCAATAAAATAAATCCAATAAGTTCAGGGGCTTTATAATAGATTTTGCCTTATTTTTATATGCAATACTTAACACTGTCTATTGAGTGTTTAAAAAGTACTCAATAGTTACTTAAATAAAAGCATAAAAGCTCAATAGAATGCAATAAAAGGATAAGGAATCAATGGAATAAATCCAATAAGTTCAAGGGCTTCATAATGGATTTTGCCAAAAATATAAAATGAATACTGTCAGTCATAAAAGCGTGTGGAAGTGCTTAATGTTACCATGTGAAACTATAGTCCTATTAAGATTATTTAATTTCTTGGCATACAAACTTAAATGAAGTTGTGGTTTTATAAGATAGTTGGAGATGTAATGATGTGAACAATCATAGGCGTCGAAAGTAGCACTCTTGCCCAGTGACTATGTGCACACAACCAGGCAATGTGCACAAGTGCCTCAAATTTTGTGCTGGCATGCTTGTGGTCACATCTTAGTTCCTAGTGCAAAACAAGGAGCAGAAGAAATGGGTTGTGGCGGTTTTAAATTCATTGATGTTATGCTGCACAATATGAATATTAAGTTGATTGACTTGTCAAATATTGTTGTAAGCCAATATTAAGAATGATTGTCCTGTGACTGTATTATGTCATTCCCAAGGTTGACATTTTCCTGCTAAAATGGTTCTCTTAATTATCCTATGTACCATTTGACAGATATGATTTGTTGCACAATGCTCATCTTAATCTAGAAGGCCTGGATGAACTCTTTAAAGTTGCTCAGGTACAAAGCATAATTTGTTCCTATACTTTAATGATGAACTTCCAATTTAGTTTTACATCTTTTGGCAAGAAAGGCATAACTTCGTTGATATAAACCTGATTGTCATGTTCAAGCATAGTACTCCTGAGCTATTTGTCTGATTTCTTAGATGATCTATTTTTTTTTTTTTTGGCCAAAGTACATGATGATGTTACTGGCCATATCATACTAACATTTGAATTTATTGCAGTTACTTGCAGATGGTGTCATCCCAAATGAGTATGGGATCAATCCAAAGCAGAAATTGAAGATCGGCTCCAAGGTTGTAGACCATATTCTGCTTCTATAGCTGTGTTCACTCTTCAGCTCCAGTGGAAATTGATATATTTTAAAAGATGGTTAAACTCTTGTTTCATAAATTTCAGATTGCTCGTCGTTTGCTGGGTAAAATATTGATCGATTTACGGAATACTCGGGAGGAAGCCATTAGTGTTGCAGAATTAAAGAGTAATCAAGACCAGCATGCAACATCAACAAAGAGTGAAAAGGAGGATGCAGATTATCAATCAAAGCTTTTAATTAAGACTGAAGATAATAGAAGAACTAGCACAAGTGACATATCAATGGATCAGGATGATGATGATGATAAAGAGACAAAATACCGTTTGGATCCTAAGTACATATTTTGATTATTTAGATTCATGCTTAATATTTAATGAAATGATTTATCCTGCAACTCTCTAAATTCTTAATCAGGTACGCAAATGTCAAGACACCTGACCGCCATGTCCGGACACGTCTTTATTTTACTTCTGTAAGTATAATGTGTGCTCTTTGGATTCTTCCATAATACCTTGTGTGCATGCTCACACACAGCGCATGCGTAAATTAATGCATTTTTCTTGCTTCATCTGTATGATCTAGGAATTCTTTGTATGAGATAAGGTGTTTAAATGGTTTAAACTGTCTCATGCATGCTGAAAAGGGGGGTTCTTGGTTTTATAGCATTTTTTTTTTTTTGCCCTGTTCAAGAAGAATTATACATGTACAAGCTATCAAGTTGCCTTCAGTCTCAAACACAGTGGTACTAGCATTGACTTTCTGTTTAGACTCTTGTGTGGAATTTCTAATCTGGTTAAAACTACATTTGCTTCCTTTCTCCAATATTTTCCAAATATGAGTATAATTATAGCACAATGATACCAACGTTAGTGGATGGGGAAATATAAAGTCCTCAATGTTTACCAATTAATGCTTTCTCTAAGCTTCAACTTATTTCAACAGAAAAAGGAGTAGGGTTGGGGGTTGGAGGTTAGGTTGTTGCATCTTTCTAAATTAGCAACAAAAATAGTTATTAATCTTATTCCTGTTATCATCAACTTTGTATTTGTTCCTCAGTGAATTGATTTTCTGTTCAATGATAAGTTCTTTATTTTCCATCTGTGATAATTGTGATATAGATTCATGTTACTTGTTTATGACATGTGATAATGTCCCTTGAATTTATTTTATTTATTTATTCATTTTATTTTTTTGGAATTTTTATCTTGTCAGGAATCTCATATCCATTCCCTTATGAATGTTCTCCGTTATTGTAATCTGGATGAATCTCTTCAAGGAGAGGATAGTCTTGTTTGCCATAATGCCTTAGAGCGCCTGCACAAAACCAAGGAGCTTGACTATATGAGTTATATTGTCCTGAGGATGTTCGAGAACATTGAGGTGCTACTTTTTACTTATTCTTTTCTTAAGAAAAATTTACTTAGTTTTAGTTTCTTTAAGAGGATGTGTATTCAATGATGAGAACTAATTGTGTTGGCCTTGGCATGTAATGGCCTGGTCAGATCCAGAAATTTGTTTGTGTGATATCATGAACTTAGCTAATCATGTCAAATTCAATGGAAACAATCTTGCGTGATATTGATCTTTGTAACCAACTCATGTCTGACATTAAATTTTATTGGTGATTTTCAACCTTGAGCATACAAAGTTCCTTGTGGCTATTTGTTTAAATTTCACTGAACATGATTACATTGCATGTGAAGGGCTACAATGTTCGTATCTGTTACATCTTTCTTATTTCAACTGATTGTACTGCACTTAAATGCCATGTTGAAGTAATTTCTCACATATAATCAGAAATCGGAATCCTTGTCAATTATAATAATCCTTCTTTTATTGGAATACTATAGTCTATAGCTGGTATGCATATCCATATGCTTACTTATTGGCTCTAGCAAAGCTAAATTTGTGGGCTCCTTGATATGCCTTTGTTGAGGAGGACAAGATTCTTGTTTCAAAACTTTTTTAAAAAAAAAAAAATCTTGGCTTAGCTATAATTTTAAATAATTGAAAGTTTTGTTTTATTCCCTCCCTTTCCTATAAAAGAATAAGTTACTGAAAAGGTTTAATTACTTGGATCGGTTTCATCATCTATTACTTGTATTAATCTGTTCATCAATAGCTGGAAGATTTGGGTTGTTTCACTTATCAAGTTGTATCTATAAAATTGAAAATACAGGTTTCTTTGGAAGACCCAAAAAGATACCGCATTGAGATGACACATAGCCGTGGTGCAGACTTATCCCCTTTGGAGGTAATGCATTTCCAATCATTCTTGGAAAAAATTATGTCTACTTTTAGCATGTTGTCTAGCCATTTGAATAGAAGTTTACTGCACATAGAGTAGAAAAAAAAAATTAAAAAACTAAAGCTGAACAGTTACTATTGATCAATAGGAGAAGTTGATTGATAGTTTTGTGAAGCCACAAAACCTAATTTGGATTTTGATATTTTAATCTGGAAACATATGAGCTTTACATAAACAAGACATTAGGCTTTTGGAGAACTTATTGTGAGCCTGAAGAATATCATTCTTGGAAAAATTTATGTCTACTTTTAGTATGTCATCTAGCCATTTGAATAGAAGTTTACTGCACATCAGAGTAGGAAAAAATAAAATAAAATTAAAGCTGAACGGTTACCACTGATCAATGGGAGAAGTTGATTGATACTTTACATAAACAAGACATTAGGCTTTTGGAGAACTTATTGTGAGCCTGAAAAATATCATTGCTTGGACTTTATTTTTTGTGATCTTCACTAGACCAAGTTACATGTTCTATGAAGATGCTGCACTGATTCCTTCAGATATTTAATACATGAAAAACTTCTGCTAGAATAATTTTATAATTTAAACAGATTGATATGAAGATGCAACCAACTAAAGCTGTTGGTTTCTGTTGCTTCTTTCTATTTCTATTCTTACTAAAATACCTTTACTGTGGCCAAAATAATTAGCACATGGTTATCAGCAAAATAACAAAACAGAAATTCTTAAATGAGATAGTTCATTGGGTGATGTTAACATGGCACTGTTTCTTTTTTGCTCTACCAGAACAACGACAGTGAGGCCAACTCATTGCATCAGGAACATACACTGCCTATTATGGGTCCTGAAAGATTACAAGAAGTGGGATCGTATCTCACATTAGAGAAAATGGAGAAAATGATTCGCCCGTTTGCCATGCCAGCAGAAGACTTTCCTCCACCTGCAACCCCAGCAGGATTCTCTGGCTACTTCTCAAAAAGTGCAGCCGTACTAGAGCGCTTGGTGAATCTTTGGCCTTTCCATAAGCATGATAAGCATGCTACTGCTAATGGAAAGTAGCTTATAATTTTTTTTGCTTGTTTTTTGATCCTTTGTTTTTTCTTTCTTCTTTTTCCCCCTTCCAAATTTCCATTGTTTTTCACATTCTTGTGCATTAATGAATGCAAGGTTGGTCTTACAGCCAAGGTGAGTTTGAGCTCTCCATTAGAAAATTTTGGAGCAAACTAACAACTTTCAACAGTGACATATTGTTAGAAATAACCTTAGCTGAAACAGATGCTGTTCACTTTTTTTTTTTTTTCGCTATATATATATATATATATTCTTTTAATTGGGTATAGTTTGCTTGTAAACAAAAATCTGTAAAATGTTCGCTATTAGCCACAATTTGAACAAGGCTCTTGCACATTTCCTCCCCTCTCCAATTTTCCTGCTTTTCAAAATGATATGCGCTATTTCCCTTAGGAGGAGCTGTGTATCTTAACTCAAACAGCCCACAAAATGCTCTGATTCAAAGCTCAGCAAGGAACAAGTCTCAAGGCCCAGAGAAATTAAACACCAAAGACCATCAAGAAAGCCCAAGCAAGAAAAGAGCTCGCCCAGCTGCAAAAATTATCGCCCACCCCCTGTAGAATGCATCTCCAAGAAAAAAGCAACTAAATAAGCACAAGTCTTACCAAGGAACCTCTGTGAACAAAGAAGACGAGAGCTGAACTCCAAGTGAAGACATTACCAAACAGGAACCACATCAGCAGAATCCCAACGATGCAACTTCACTGAAGGACCTAGGGATAATTAACAGCCTTGTCTGTATTCTTTTTGTTTTTTGTTTCACTAACTGAACATTATCCTTTTGCTGTATTAAGTTAATTAGTGGGTGTCATATTCATTTACTCTTACGGATGGCATTGTAGTAAAAGTAAGGTGAGTGATTCCTATGATCCCTTATTTCCATGGTTCCTTTGGAGCTGTTAGCTCTCCTTGTAGGCCTTTGCCTTTTATTCCTATCTAATGATGATGTTTAAAAATTCCTTTCTAATTTAAAAAATTGAAATTACTATTTGATTTCTAAACTTATAATATAATTATAAAATCATTCATTTTTTAAATAAATTAACAATAACAACAATTCCAGTCCTCAAAGTTATCGTGAGTTTATAATTAAATTCTAAATAATTAATTTTTAACAATCAAGTTCAATAAATAATTAAGAAGTTAAACATTTGTCTATTTCCATGAAGTGTAATAGAAAATGATTACATAGTAGTATTTTTGCCTATATGGGATTTTTCACTTTTCACATAATCTTGTCAGTACTCATGACATATCTCCCCTCCTCTTTCAATCAACCTACTCGACTAGAGAGCTTCGGTGGTCCGGCTTTTGCCTGTATTTCTTTTTTTCTCTTTTCGATATGACACTTCGTGAGCAGATGATCTTTTGCTCCAAGTGTGGGATCGTTCCCATCTAGTAGCCCAGCCCTTCCGACAAAGAGTAGTTATGTCTTTTCCTATAGCCCTTACCAGTTCGCCAACGTTCCTTCTTGTCCCGCTTGAGCCAGTTGAGGGGCCACGGGGAAAGCCATTTCTTAGGATTTCCATTAACTTATTTGTTCTAGGGATTGCTGCCTATTGAGTATAATAAGAGATTAGAAAGTGAATCCAAGTACTAATTTACATGTTTTTGTTGAATGTCAATTGGTTTCATTGTGTATGGTTTGCCTATAGTTTCAAAGAACGGGTTATATTGTTCTTGAGTGGTATTTGAATTACACTAAAGCAGTAAGTTGGTGATGAAAGAAAAAAATTTTCATGGTTCTCCGAGAAATTTGTAATAGTATAATGCCCTTAAGTTTAATCATATTTCAATTGAGTTGATTGAGGTATCCACTAATGCCTTCTAGTTTCTAACTAATTTTCAGTAATTTGACTCCATCAAAATAGACGCACCAGAAATATAGTAGAGATGCTCATAACTTAATAGGCTCATACTTTAGCAATTGAAAGTGTTTTGTTTGAAAAAGTTCCTCTCAAGATCTTTTCTTTTTGTATAGCATATATGCTTTTTTGATTTTTATTAAAAAAAAAAAAAAAAAAAAAAGTGGATGAATTTAAAGTGTGTTATAAATTCAAGAATCAAATACAACTTTTAATTTTTCAAATCGGTTCATTTAACATAAACTAAATAAAAAGGATATAATATTTTAATGGAATAAAACCTTAAGAACATTTAAATTACTTATTAAAAATATAGAAATCTATTTAATCTATGAAAGGACTCTTATGCATGACAATCATAAAGAGAAGGAAGGGAAGATTTTTTCAAAAGGAATGGAAGAGAGGGAAATAGGGGAATAAAAATTATAAGTTCTGTTGTGTTTGGTAATTTAAAATTAATTAATACTAAAAAAAGTAAAAATATTTAAAATAAAAATAAAAATTTAAATTATAATATATTTTAAAATTGAAATATTTTACACCCAATTTGAAATAACCAATTTTACCTTCTCAATGAAGGGTAATAATTTCCGGCCAAATACGTCATTTCACCTTTGATCAACTCTCATTTTTATCTATCAAAGTTCTAAACTTCTATTTTAAACCCATACAACCTCTCCTTCAGACTTCAGAGATTCTATTAAACGTATACTTTTTCAACGTGGCAAATCATGTGACTTTAGATGCCATCTGTGCGTGGTTCCGTGAAAAAATGCTACGTGGCCAAACAAAACAAAAATTCTTCTTTGGCATTACATCAAACAGGTGGTGAGCACAATTTAAAATCATCACTGTTTTTATTTCTCTTTTATCTTGCTATGCTGCTCCAAGCTTGATTGATTATGGCCAACAATCAGTAAACATTTTTGCTATTATTTCTAACCAAAATCAATATATATTACCTTTTAACAATGGGCAGTAAAGCAATAACAAAAATGATAAACTTAAAAAGAATAGTATACAAAACATCCAGTTTTAGAGAAGGCAAAGTGGTGACTAGTAGATTAAAAATGTCTTGCTCCTCCCTATTACCCATTCACACCACTATATACCACTACCCAAACCATCATCCTCTGCACCAAAGAAGCTTTTGGCATTTCATCAAACAAGTGATGAGCAGAATTTGAAGACATCAAAACGAAAGAAGTCCTCAACATAAAAAACAATGAAAGTTTATAAAAAAAAAAAATCAAGTTTCACCCTCAGAAACAATGAAGGAATCAAAATCAATAAAAAAACCAAATTCTCAATAACATCAAATTAACCTTAAAATCTTAAGAAACAGGGAAGATTTTTGCTCAACGTAAGCTTTATCCCTGAAATAAGGTACCCAGTTCCTCAATCCTACAAAAGAATTTTTATCCTCAGCATTATTGGTGGCCTGAGATTCGCTATTTGAAGGAAGCATTGATTTAAACTTCTTCTAAGAAAATCCAGTCTTTTTCCCAATGTTCCTTAAGCTCATAGGTATAGAAATCGAAGGCGGATTAAACAAATGCGCTTCCATATATATTCCTTCTTTGGCTAATGCCTTCCCCACTTGTAGAGCGAAGCCAGCACCCAAGGAGTGATCAGTAATGCATACATTATTGCTTACGTAGCTTTCAGCAATAGATTTCAATGCCACTAGTGCTACTTTGAATCTAATAGAACCCTTTAAACTTTCCCAGGCTAGAAAGCGAAGGTCATCCTCAATATCCCGTCGGATTGTTGGAGTTTTTAGTAATGATCCTCGGAGTGCTAAAACAGACTCCGATTTATACCGCCACCACCATCAATGCTATTGCATTTTGCTCAACGTCGCCGAACAGAGACTTGAAAATATTGGAGGGAGTAGAAAGAACGAAGTCCTTCTGGGAGGCAGCACTGATTTCCTTGGTTTCTCCCGTTAGTTTTGATGATCTTCAAATTGAAACTCGTATTGAATTGGAGAAGGTGTGGTGGTGGCCAAAGGAGCGGTAGTGAAGCAGGATGAAGAGTTAAGATGGTGGTGGCGGTATGTAAAGTAGAGAATGAAAAAAAAAAAAAAAAGGTAAGGTTAGAATTTAGTTAAATTTTTTTATTTTTAATAAAGGTTTCCATTTAATTAATAAATGGTAACCTTTATTAAGTTTTGTTTCCACGTCAGAGCATGTGTTATTCACGCATTAATTTTGTGCGTTGCAGAGGTGAAATAGATATAAAATTAAAGCATAAAAGTTTGATAAGTTAAATTAAAAAGGATAAATAATATAAAATTTAATTTTTTTCTTATTTCCTTCCTTTTTCTTTATATTTTTCCCAATCCTTGCGTAGTGATGGAACTTTAGTTAAAAAGATAGAAAGAAAAGAAATCAACAATTTCTGGATCAATCTTGAACTTGCTTACTTAGAAATAGTTCAATTTTCTTTCTGGGAAATCACTCAATTTCCACAATTATGCTTTTCAAGATGGGCATTGTCAATCCCATCAAACAATGAAGAATTCATTTAGCGTATCTGAATTTCCAATTACTTTATTTCAATATATGACCTTTTCAATTGCTGAGCTTAAGATTCAAAACTTGCGTTTTAGCTATTGATTTTATTTGTTCTCTTCATTTCTTTCTATGTTATTATTGTTTATTTAGTTCTGTTCCTTTAAATTTTTCAATAACCTTATCGTATCTGTTTGCCTTCAACACTTTTTAATGTGATTTCTGTATATAATGCATAAAAGCTTCAACTAATATGGTATTTTTATGTGTAAAAACGTTTTGGTATTAGGAACTTTTAGAAATTTCTTAAAAACATTTTGGCACCATTTTTAAAAATTTTTAAAATTAGGAAATACATTTCAAAATTAATATGTATATTTCTATAGTGTTTTTCTGAATAAAAAAGAAAATAACTTTAAAAGAGATTTTATATTTTTATTAACTACATAAAATAATTTATAATTATATTAACAATTAGTAATAATAAAAAAAATTATACACATATATATAATATTAAAAAGGTTCAATGTACCCTTTAATGTTTAGTGATGGGTTCAATTGACTTAAAAAAATAAACTTAATATTGCTCAATCTAGTCACTTAGCCCTTGCAAAAGATTTGACATCTAAAACAATTATAAAATGGTCCATTACATTAGTTTTCTGTCAAAGTATTTCAAATTTTAATGTTACTGAACAAAATTATCAACAATTTGTATTAATGGTGTACTTTTTAAGGAAATTCGTTTTATTTAATTATCAACTTTCCTAAATTAAATTATTTGTGAAAGCTAAAATAATTACATTAAAAAATACAAATTTTAAATTTAATTGAGTTTTTTTTTGTTGTGGTTGTTGATGCATGAATGCTTCATTCTAAATTAGCTAAATAAAATTAAAATATAAAAGAGAAATTAAAAGTTTAGAGCGTAAAGACTCTCTCTACCTCTATTTTTATGTTATATTTTAATGAAATGCTTAATATTTAAATATATAAGTATTAGGTTGTAAATTAAGTTTTCATTTTTCATATATGTTGGTGCAATTGTTTTGGTGAACTTGGTTAACTATTTAAATACCTCGAGTCTTTATTTAGTATATTAATGCAACCATATCATAATTAAGCAAAGTCAACATATTATTTAAACAGATAAAATATCATAACATTTTCATTCATATAATACATAAAAACTATATTTACATATAAGTACAAAACATATCTCTCTATCAAAGTGTATGTTTATGATATAAGGAGAGAGAGAGTGAGGATTTGATCGGTGACCTTGCTCCATTCTTTATTTACAATGTATTATGCTTTCAAAATGGTCACACCTCAAGCTTCACTATTTAGGAAAAATAATTGCGAATTGATAAGTCGCGACTCAATGAATATAAGTATCAATTAAATTCTAAAGGCACCAAAAGCAAATAGATGATATTAAAATACAGTACAAGCATGATTCATTCAAATATAAGTGTCAATGAATTATTCATTGATTTTTTTGTGGCCTAATACGACAAATATTGCTCCTAAAATTTATGTGAAACAATTGCCATTTGATTTTGCTGGCCAGCTTATAACATGTGAATCATGTGATTTTCTTTAATCATTTGTATTTGTCATGTGATTTTCAAATATTTGCCAAGCCGATCATAATGTCATTTTATAATTGTATGTAAGTACTCAAGTATAAGTTTGCATAACAAATAGTCATTAAGATAATAAGATTTGCATTTAACTTGTAAACGCTTGTGTATAGAGATAACCAATCAATAAACAAACTATACACATTTGAATAATCAAAAGGCAATTCACATCAAATCTCATAGACTACACATAGTCAATCCAACTATAACCCATTTATCACATGCTCACACCTAACTCAAATACACAATTTCACCTAAGAATTTAATCGATGCTTATACTCACCTTTTATATGTCAAACACTTTATGGATGACTCGTATCACATTCTCGAGCTTCACCAATGTTTTGAGATCTTAAAATATAACATATATTTGATCAATAATATGCTTACAATGAGTGTTGATTCTTAGTATGCAATTAGGATATGTTTTATACATGTAAGCCTAACATTTATGCATATTTTTCCTTATTGGACAGCTTGACCTTGCTAGACCTGAGAGTGAATAACTTTCACCACACAATTCCAAATTATTTGATTTATTTTTCCTAAATAACTACACACATAGGGCTACAATATATCCAAAAATTAGCACAATAAAAGCTTTGCACAATTAATGGTGAAATTTTGAATTCAGACCTGTGTTCTGCATAGAAATAGTTTGAGCAAGTCTCATTCAGTTAGAATTTGTCAAGTTATAAAAGTCTAATTGCAAAACCATTTTTTATGAACTTCTTTAACATATAAAGGAACAACTTTCATGTTTTATACTTCATCTAATTCAATCTCTAAGGTCTTTATATTAACTAGGCAAAATCAGACTGCTTGGAGATGTAGTAAGCATAACCAACCCCACTCCAAGGATGATTTCTAATTACACACATTATTTCACCAAAATATTTTATAGGTTTTAGATAACATATAAATGAAAAAAACTTGTGTTTAAAAATTTATCAAATTCAGCCCCTAAGGGTCTCATATTTACTAAACAAAAGCGAGCTAGTTGTAGAAGATACAATCTAAACCAGTCCGAATCAATGAAGAATTTCTCATCACGCATAACAAATATCATAAAAAAATTATACAGGCATAAAAATAAGACATAAATCTACAAGTTTCATATTTTTCACTTTCCCTAATTTTTTTTATGGCCATTAAAACTAGAATGCAATATTCAGTTATAAACCAAAATTCTCAGCATGAAGAACTATTTTCATTATCAAATTCAACTAACCTATTTACCTTTTAATTTTTTATAATTACCATGATCAGCATGTCATGAGGAAATAATTACGCAAGAAAATAAAATGAAATCACTTACCTTTGCCAAAATTAGAAAACCCTAGAATTTTGCCTTTTTTCTTCCTTTTTCTTTTCCTTCTCTTTAGTTTTCTTTTTTATTTTTCTCTTCTAGCCCCCCTTTTATTTATTTTTGTTTTTAATCCAAAAGCTATTCCCTTTTTAGCCTACAAACTTACTCTTTATTACTTCTAGCTAGTTAATTATTTTCTCAATTAAATCCTTAAAGTTTAATCTTCACTATTTCTATTCCTAGAGTATGATTTATATTTTCTAATATTCTATCAATTCATTGAAAATTTCTTATATTATAATTATGCTATCCTTATCTTTATTTTTAGAAAAATAAATCACACAGGTCATACTTATGTCATATTTTATATTTTCACATATAAGATTTGTAATGCATGTGAAATGCACATGTTCAAATGAGAGGCTTTTGTGATGCATATATTCATATAATTTTTATAATGCATGAAGATAGGGTTGTTACACAGGTTCAATATACAAGCGTGCCAACGGATTATTTCATCTAAATGAAGCTTAACTTCTTTCAAACAAGGGAAAATTACTATTTTTCATGTATTTTGGCCTATTACACTATTTCGTCCCTGGCATTATAAAAAAATATTTATTCATCCTTATAATTTACTCAGTTAAACTCGTTTATCCTTTTGTAAGGGTTTTTTTGATAACCAACCAAAAAAATAGAGGTCAAATTGGGAAAAACAAATGGAAAAGTCAAAAGTACCCCTTTTGGCAAAATCTTTATCTACTTCTCTAAAAAGCCATTAGACAAACAAGAGAATCATAACTTCAATTGATCCATCATCATTCAACTTCTCTACAGGCCCAATGAAATTCCCATTTTTCTTAAACATAGAAAATGATTAAGACACTTTAATTAAAATATCCCTACAAGCCCTTTTATAAAACATGTCTTCACTATAAAAATCTCATTCCCTTTAGCCATTAAGGCCAACTTTACTTTACCAAGAGCAAGCTTTTGTAACTAGACTTTATCAAAATCCCATTATCGCTTTGTTCATTTCAAAATTCTATTGATATTGCTGGTGGTGTCAAAATTGATAATGTGGGTGCACATGAAAATCTCTTGTATAAAAAGGAGGTGGAAGAGGATGCCCATGTGTAGCAATAGAATCCATTAATTACTTTAATAAACTTCAATATACAAAAGACCCAAAACTAGATTTAGAGAGAGAGATTTTAGGGCTCTTTGTCACTACTTTTTTTTTTACTATCTTTGTTTCTTTGCTATATTTGGAGATGTTTTGATAAATTGAATCCATTAATTACCCATAGCCATTTCCTTCTCTCCTAATTTCCATTACCAAACCCCCAAAAAATAAAGCCAAAAGCTATTATCTTATCTTCTGTTCATCTGGTGTTATGTTTATTAGTGCATTATTATAAGTAAAATACATTATAACCATACATATTTGTAGCTTAAATTGCAAAGGGAACCTGTTTGTAAGTATATTTATCATAAAAAGAGATACCTATAATCCTATTGAGTTGAAAAACACAAATAATGCAAAAATAACTAGATTTGATGTGGCTAGAATTGATTTCCCTACATAATGTGCTTTATTGACGATCAATTTGGTGCTATTAATTTTATTTGGTACATAATTATCTTGCTAGTATAGCTCCAACACTCAAAGTATTTTTATTATTTCCACATCACCTGCCTCATTTGGGAAGATTAGTAGTAAATCAAAGGTAGTAAGGCCACTATTATTCTTCGCATTGATTAAATCCACCAAAACATTTACAGTATAAAATTGATTTTTCTTAAAAGTAAGATAAAGACCAGTCTCTCATTGAATAATTACATCTTCAATAGAATCAAGACAAGATAAAAGGATCACACTTATTATCTCAACCTTTCCTCTAATAACTGTATAGTGAAGTGGAGTCTCTTTCTTTTTTCCCTATAAATGACATATCCTAGTGTCAAGGATGTGGTGATACTGGTAATAGGGGGTAATGGTGGTGCAGCAGTGGAGGTAAGAAGGAGAAGAGAAGGGTAATAAGTAGTGGGGCTAAGAGTAGTTTGAGAGCAGTGGCAAAAGAAGCCACAAGAGAAGAAAGAACATGGTTGGGTTTTTAGTTTAGTGGTTGGGTTTTTCTCTTATTTTCTTTTCTTTCTTAATTCAGGGCACAAAATATAAAAGGGGTATAGATGGCGGGATTTAACGTGCGTCCAAGATTTTAGCAACCATGACATTATTTGAGCTTAGAGCTCTAAAGAACACACTACTACATCATAAAGACATAGCGTAAAGATAATGAGTCTCCACCCAAGGTAATAACTAGGACAATTTGAAGGTGGTGGTAACTTGATTCTCTAAAAGAGAGTTAGAACCACAACTAGGAGAATTTGGATATAGAATACCAACTTCTTTCAGTATTGTGTTCATTTAGAATTACCTTGTTAATTACTAAATTATTCCCTATTTACATGTAATTTCATATAAACCCTAATTTTGCATACATCTAACTCTAAGGTAACTGATAATGAAAAGTACATAGAAAAACTACACTAATAAAGCAAAATGGTCCCTAAGTTAGTCTAATATATATTGATTTTAATTAAATAGGCTAAATCTATATGTTTTATTTACAAATGAAGTAAAGCTAAAGGTGGGCCTATATTTTAGGATAATTAATGAGCCTAAGTCTACTTATTTTAATTCTAAAAAGTAGGCTTAAGTCTATTAATTTTTAAGAAATAAAATAGAAATAAATTAGTTGGCTTAATTCTACTTAATTTTAATTTAATGATGTGATTCTAAATCTATTTATTTAAAAAGAAAATGCTTTAATAGGCTGAGTTAAGTCCAAATTAATTTTAATTGCACTAAAAATGAGCTTAAGTCTAAATTAATGTAATGAGCCTAAATTAATTTTAAAGTTAATTTAATCTACAAACCAATTTAAAAGGCCTATTAATTAAATGGGTTAAAACCGAACATCGACTTAAGGCCCAAAATGCATAAAAATAAACAAATAAGTCCAAAAACATAAAAAATACTAAAACAATAAAAAAAAAAGATCAAACAATCAATTAAATTATTTCTTCTAAAAACCCTAATTTGATTTCATACAATCTAATATTATCTACATCCACCATTGATTTTATTTTAGGTTTTACCAAATGATCCTAATTAATAATTGATTTTAATTTAGAGAAACAAATAAAGGATTTCAATATTCCCACAATTGGGGCTATTACAATTCCTACATATGTAAATTAAAAATAACTAATTACATACCCAAATAAATAAAAATACAAGATAATAAAAAAGCAAGAGCCCTAAAATCTACATGATTTATACAGGATTTAGTCAATGGTATTCCATGGATCTTCACTGGGTTTTCCTTACTTCAGTCACATTTCCACCAAATTTCCACTACAATCAAAGAAATACAAAATCAATAAAAAATGATTAAAAAGTAACATAAAAAGTCAAAATCAAAATTAAAAGAAAAAAAAGAATAGAAGAAAATAATAAAGTGTGATGCAGTATTGATTTGTTCCTCAGAGTTTGATTGATTCACCGTTTGAATAGGTCTATAGATTAATTTTTTTGTTTTCCAAGACTTTTTTTGTTTTTAAAAAACTCTCTGCTCTCTTTTTTATTTTCTGCATAATTTTTTTTAGTCCTCTTTTTTTTAAGCAGTGTTTCCCCTTTTTTAATCCAAAAAAACCCTTCTTTTTCAAGAGTTTAAGCTCATGATAGTTTATATTTTCAAAATTTTTGATCCAAAACTAATCCTATCTAAAATACACGGAAGAAACATGTAAAGAACAAGATAATATTTATCAAAATTTATTTATTAATTTTTATTATTTTTAACCAATTAGAAATTAAATAAATAGATTTTTTTTTTAAATAAAATAAAAACTTCGCATCGGAATAGTACAATTTCGATCGGAATTCCACAATTTCGATAAGAAATCTATAATTCCGATCGAAAATTTTTAATTTTTTTTTAACATTTAATTAGAAAAAGACCTTTGAAAAAATTTAAACTTTTTTCAATTAGGGTCCTTAAAGAAAATATTACAATTAATTCCTTAAAAAGCTGCAATTAATCCTAAGATCCAAAAATCAATATCCACAGACCTATTTATAACAAATTTTCATCATCAAAGTCCTTTGTTGCATCCACACTCGAACGTCTCCCAAAATTGGGTGCTTACGGGAGGGCCATTTTAGTCTTTTCACAACCAATTAACGTCTTACTTAACGAGAAAAAGTAGATAAAGGATTTTTAATTTATTTTACCAAAGTACAAGGATGAATAAATATATTTTTAGAATGTTAAGGACAAAGTAGTGTAATAGGCCAAAATTATAGGGGGGAAATAGTAATGATTCTTTCAAAACAATTGTGAATTCCTAAATACTTTTACCATAGTTTGTTTAGATTCCAACATAAAAAAATTTAAATTTGGAAAATTTAATGAAAATAGAAAATTTATGTTATTGATTGTTATTAAAAGAATTATGTAAAAAGAAGGTTTTTTACGCATTGACTTAAACATGAAACATAAAGCTAATTGATATTGAAAAATGCAAAATCTAATACAAAAATCATTGATGAAAAATCTACTAATTGTTGAAGATAATGATTAGTGATTGTTTTTTAATGATTGGTTCAATGATTGATTAGATGTGTCTTCTGCTTTACTTCTTCCTTTCTCTTAGATATAATGTTGTTTGCAGGCTACTTTTTCCCTAGTGATATCTTAATATCAATACCAAATCCTTCAAGGAGACATGTTATCTATATTCTATACAAATATTATAATACCGGTTATTTAATGATAAAGATTATCAACAATACAAGTCCATATCCAAAGAGGGGTTTAGACCTTATATCTCTATATACACATACCCCTTATATTCTCTCTAAGCATTCACTAATCATTCTCTATTCATTCTATAGATTCAATATATATTATTTATTTTCCTTATACAAATACTGATTTAAGTACCAAAGGTGTTTATAGGTAAAACCTTACCCATTCACCCAACTCTTCTTGTTCATCTGTGCAAGTTCTACAACAAAGATCAATCTCGGAGTTATTACCCAACAAATTCCAGAAGTTTCACATTTTCTCTGCAACTTTGCTCCTTAGCTTCATGTATTTCAGAGGCTTCCACTTCCTTAATGCGTCAACTCCTCAATAGATTTTAGAATTCTCAAGTTTATTCTTTTTCTTTCCAAGAAACTCTTTTTTTATGGGTTGAGTTTCTTGTTTAATTATAGGTTTGTGAGCATAATTGGGCTTAATCCCCTCCCCCCCCCCCCCCCCCCCCCCCCCCCAACATAATTAGTTTGAACCAAACCCATAGCTAATTATATGAATATAAGTTCACAAAACAAAACTCGTTCTTTTTCTAATTAAAAAATATACATTTTCTACACAAAAAATTCCTCTCTTTTCTTTTAAATTGCTAACAAATTTTTTTTCAGGAAATTCACTTTACCCATGACTTTGTTTTTTCAAATATCACAACACCTAAGTTAATTTCTCTAATTCGTTAAGAAATCAATTATTCATATCATCTTTCTTTTAGAATAGCCAAAATGCATCATTTTATTTTGTTTTACATATTCAAATACTTAATTATTAGAAAATAGTTTAAATACCAAAGTAGTAAAATTCAAAAATTTTAAACACTATTTATATAATATTCTTTAATATAAAATCAAGTAACGTAGCATAAAAAATTGGTACATAAGCGTTTGATTAAATAACACTAATCCTTTATATATTATTGTGTAATTCATGAGTATGACTTAGGCCGCTCATTAGGCAATATCGTTGGTGAAAGTATAGATTCATTGAGCTACAAAGGTAATTTCACCAATAGTAATACAAAGCCCTCGAGAGAGAGTGTGTGAATAGAAATTTTAAGTAGTTAAAAGGAAGATTGAAAATTAAAAGGAAATTTAAAAGAGATAAGGTAGAAGAGAAAAAACACACAACAATCCTACTCCACTACTTGAATTTATCTCTAAATTACAATTTTCAACCCTAATCTATTAAGACTTTTTAAAGCTCAATACTAACCTTTACAAGTATTTTTTTTTTTTAGGTTTAATATTGAACTTTTGTAAGTGATTTTCAAAATTCAACACTAACGTACAACAATCAAAAGTTCTGAATAAGGCTCACTCAGCTTAAACCTATCAATTTAAATGCTTTCAAGACTCACACTTCAACATAAGTTGATACAAATTTTCACTACCCCCTTTTCATAATCTAAAGAAAGTGTAGAAAAAGGATTGCCTATCAACTAACACACCCTAACTCTCAAGAGTTGTGTATATAAAGAAATTGAAAGTTACAAAGCTTAATTACTTATAATAAATTCTCAACAACTCATATACATGTTCATCAACCTCTTAAATGTGAAATCAATAGGTATTTATAGTGTAGGATAAAAAACTAGTTATTAGTAACACAAGTCCTTCAACCTCCAAGCTTCTTCTACTTCCCTAAATGAAGTTTCAGGTGTTTACAAATGAAGGAGTACTAATGGTTGTAAGGAGAATGCTCACAATGTTGACTCTCAAATTTATAGCTACTGAGCTTGAAGTAGCTATTAGGAAGAGCCCTAAGTCACTTGTGAGCGTCTTCACGGTTGTGAGGGGGGACTATGAGGACCTCTATCCAAAGATGTTCACTTGATTCTTCATATTCATGATTGTGAGTAGCTTTCTCATTATCATGAGGGCTTGCTCACTATCACAAGGAAGACTATGAGGAAGCATGCGTTTTTCGAGTCCTTTTGGATTGAATATCCTCAATTCATGAGGGTTCGGATGTGAGCATGAACATGAAGACCTTTGTTTTCTTCACATGACTTGTCTTGGTCTTTAAAAAGTCCCTTGGGCTCATGAGACTTTCTTATGATCGTAATGCCACTAGTGAGCAAGTTTAATCATTTGTTTTTAGTATGTTTAAACTTGTATATTCCATATATCCAATCTAACTTTGATCCTAATTTAAATACATACTTAAATACATAAGTTAGTGTTTCAAAATTGATTGTTAAAGTCAAAATTAAAGTGATTAGAGATTATTGATGCAAATTGTAAAGCTTCCTTTTTTCTTTTTTTCCTATTCAAAAGTAAGATAATTTATATTTATATATAAAAAATCATTCTTGATAAACGCGTGACTATTTTCTAGCACTAGTGATACTGCATTTGGATTAAAACTTTTACAAATGTTTCATTAAATTTTATTTCAGTAGAAGGAATTTGTAAGTTGTTAATTTTGCATATCATTCATATGAAAATCTGCTTAGTCCATTAAACATTGTCATTGGTGGAAGTTTAGATGTAGGCCAAGGCAACTCTCCAAAGAATCCCCCGCAGCCTCAACCGTTTCAAAATAAGAGAGGAAAAGACGTACGGACGGCTTTCCCTCTTGACATAGTTAAGAGTTACGTGACCATCTTCATCTCCCCACCATTGCTATCTTTGGTGTCCTGATGCTCCTCCGGAAAATGATGAGTCAGTCAACATTGGTGGTACCGACAATATGTTATTATTGGTTGTTTTCACTGAGGACAAGAGCCATCCAAGACCTCTACCTTGCACCAAGTGGAACACATAAATCTTATTTATTTCATTAATTGCCCCTAACCCAAGTTTTTATTTTTATTAATTAGTAAGAAGCGTGAGACATTTAAATATCCATGAATATGGAGTATTTTTTCAAATAAAAATTAAATTTCACATATTAATAATAATAATACAATTTAAACCTTTTACCTTGTAGATCAATAATTCTCAATCTACTTTAACTTCCTATAACTAATTAATTTTTCATTTTAAATAAAACTCTTTTATTTATATTTAAAATATTATGCTCAAATGAGTGATGAAAATATTTCATATTCAATTAATAAATATTACATATATTTATTATTAATTAAATATAATACAGACAAAAGTTTTCATATCGTCAACAGTCGAACATTTTGAAACGATTTCTTAATGTTGCTCTCTTTTTTTTTTCACTTTTCCTCCCTCAATATGTAACTTGTATACGTCAATGGAGTAAGTGCCAGACGCCGCTGACATCACAGTGGCGCACGAGGCTTTACCAGTATAGCTACGCCAAGCGTGTGCTGGTGACCGCTACTTGCTTTACTTGTTTCATTGGACTTGTGAATCAATACACTTGATTTCGGGCTGCTAGTCAAAAAAGAAAAGAAAAGAAAAGAAAAATTATAAAAAATAACATTTTTGATATTTTATATAAATAATATTTTATTTATTTATTTATGACTTATTCTATTAATTATTTATTTTTTAAAATAGTTATATAATTCACTAAAAATATTTAAAAAAATTTAAAAATATATTTTTTCTTAAATTATTATTTTATTAACAATAATAAATAAAATTAATTATTTTAAAACCATAAATTTTAATTAACATATCTTAAATGAATTGATATATTTTTTATATTTGGATATACACAATTAGTTTTGTTAATATTATAATTTATGTTATATTTTAAATAAATTTTAAACTCAGTTAGACAATTAAAAATCGTTTCTTTAAATTAGACTATTTTGTAAAAAATATTTGAAGAATAACATATTTAATTAGCAATTTTATGTATTATTATAAAATATAATTAATTTAAGATAAAATAGAATTTTTTTTATATTGTATCTGTAAATTAATTATTTTTATTAACAATTAAAATTATAATAAGAATATGTTAACTTATTTTATCATTCAAATATTTATTATAAAAATTTTCCAATTTTAAAAAAATATTTTTAAAAAATTTGACCAACTAAAATTTGATTGAGTTTTAATTTTTTTTTTTTAAATTTAACATAAATTATAGTATTGACAAACTAAATGAGTTTTATCCTTCTAAAAAATATTTATTAATTTATGATATATAATGTCATTTTTAATATAACTAATAATTCAAGAAAAATATAATTTTTATTTTTAAAAAAATTATTTTAGTGATTTATATAGTTATTATGAAAGTTAAGTAATAGAAAAAGTCACAAACAAAACAAAAATATTATTTATTTAAAATATCAAAATAACATTTTTTTTTTAAAGTTTGAGGAATGAAAATGTAAAAAAAAAATTGATATTAAGGGTTGAGTAATGGATAGAACTAACAATTTTTTTAAAAAATTTATAAAATTTAATTATAAAAAAATTTTCTTGTAGAGCTTATTTAAAAAAATGATATAATTTATAGTAATAATAATGTTGTTATCCCTTCATTTTATTTTTATGCTACTGTTTTCAAAAAATGAGATTTTCTTGTAGCCTAACTAAATTGACAACCTTTTGGAAGAGAAGTTTAAATTTAATGTTTGGCCTTTATGATATCAAGTAATTCATTTTCATGAAGTATTAAAATTTATGGAATCGGATGATCCATAGTAGTAATTTTCACGATTTTTATAATAGTAATTACCAATGTAGCACAAAAAAAAAAAAAAAGAAAACATGAAAATAAGTAAGACGAAATGACATTTTAAAAAAATAGGAAACAAAAATATGGATAAAATGTGTAAATATTAAAAGTATAAGAGTGAATAAATAAATATTGAAAATATATGAATATACATATAAGTTGAATGCATAGTTTGACTTTCAAACTTTACACAATTAACCTTTGGCACTTCTCAACTTTTATTATTTTTTATTTAATTTTTAAATTTTTATTTTGAACTTTTTTCACCTTTCAATTTATATTTTTAAATTCTATTTAACTTATACAATATCAATAAAAACTTAAGTTCAAATGATTTTAAAAACATAAATACTAAAATTAGCTTCGAAATAATATAAATAAAATAAAAAACTAATATTAAAAAGTTAGAAAATTTTGTTTTTAATTATATTTTCTTTTTCATTAAATATTATTTTAGTTGATTTATAAAATACTTTGATTGTATGTATTCTAGCGATTAGATAGGTTCAAAATAAAAATTTAAAAATTAAATAAAATATAATAAAAATTAAGGAGTATTAAAGGTTAACTAAATAAAGTTCAAGAGTGAAGTTATGCATTTAGCTAATATATATAGATGTAAATTTTATATGCAAATATTAAAAATTTTATTTATTCTGTCAATTAATAATATAATTATAGAATTTATTTTGTTTAGTTAAAAAAATATAAAATTATTTTTAAGTTGTCTCCTTTCTTATTTAAAAAATATTAAAAAAATATATTTTTAAGTTGAAAATACATTTTCAAGTAGGAAAGCTATTTTCTAATTTTCATATTTATATAAACGGTCAGAAATATTTCTAAAATTTTCATATAATTTCTGATAAAAAATATTTTCAAAATATGAAAATATGTACCAGGAGAAAGTTTAGTGCATTATAGGTGCCAACCATATTATAATAAAAGTACTAATTGATAAATTTACTTTATCAAAAGTGAATTCGTTATAATGTTCTTTTAATTTCTTTGAAAGACAAAAATGAAAAAAAAAAAAAATAGTGATAGTGACAATTGCTTAAGGTCTCGCTTCCTTTATAAAATATTTAATGACGTATTTTAATTTGACAAATTTTTTTGATAAAAATAAATATTTTAAATTTGAATTTATTTATAAATTTAATTTGAATCTATTTAGTTAAATAAAAATTTTATTAAATTTATTAAAAATTTAATATATATATACTAAGAACATGTTAAGAATGAGCCTTAATTGTAATTGATGATTAGAATGATTAATTATATAATGACATTTTAATTTCTATTATATGTTTCTGATATATATTATGAATATCATTTTTTTTAATGTTTGTGTACACATGATTAATTTAAAGTTAAATAGGTAAGTTATTATTTAACATTATCGTGAAGTAATGTAAATTTATGTCTTTATGTTTTCAATTATGAATATAATATGATAAATTATAAGTGTTATAGTATATGAAAGGGAATGCTAGATGAAATAGGACATAACTATTATAACTCGCACTTTACAATTTTCATATCATTTTATTATAATAGAATTATATAAGATTAATTATTATGATATAATAAATATTATATTAATTTTAATTGAACCAAAGAGAAAAATGTAAGAAAATAATGCATAAAGTATGATCAATTAAAATTAATTAAAGATAAAATTCTAATTGGATTTGAATTATATAAATTTATTTCATACATTAATTTTATATTTATGTAATGGATGTATCATTCATATATATATATGTACGCCAATATTAGTTATTTACAATTAATAATATTTATTAATTATATTTTAGTAAAAGAATATATGTTATAGAGAAATATTACGAGTCAAATAGATTTATGTTTTGAAGGACAAATTTAGATTCTTTTCATATGTTAGACAAAAAGTTTATTGAAATGTTTTAAAAAAATAGAAAAAAATGAATAAATTAATATTAAAATTCGAAAGATATAAATAGAAAAACTATGTATTTAAAAAATTAAAATTACTTTTATTTTATAACAAGTATGTGATTAATAAGTTAATTTAATTATAATTCAAATATTTCATTGTTTTTGTTAGAAATGGTATATATATATATATGCCAATTGATTGTAATAGTTCTGATTTCTATAATATTTATCTTTTTATATATTTATCAAAAGTGTAATAATTTTTATTCATATAACTTTTTTAAAAAACATGTTTAATATCTTTTTTTCAACTCTAAAATACATGTTTAATTTCTTTGTTCATTCATCTAAATTATTTTTTTTAAAATAATTAATTTGTTAATTTACTAATGAATTCCTCTTTAATATATACTTTATTTAATATAATTTCAAAAATTATATATATATATATATATATATATATTCTTTTTTTTTCCATCCAAAGTAAAGTTTTTTTTTTTTTTTGAAAATCACAGCAAAGTTAAAATGCATGTATAATTATAGGAGGGGTAACAGTGGTCGTAGTCGTAGTAGTAGCAGTAGATGATGGAAGAGGAGAGTGCACAAGTGTACCCGTCAAGTACATGATCTTACTTTCACTGCTGTTTATCCGCAACAAAAAGGACAATTCTGCCCAAAAATCAGAACGCTGCCACCCTCAAGATTCTAGAGACGGTCTGTCTCAGAAAAACATAGTGAAGATAAGACCTCTCTCTCTGTCTGTTCTTTCTTGATTCTCTGTGTGTGTGTTTTTTTGTTTTGTCATTTTGTCTTTGTTTCCCTTGGAGCTCTGCTTAAAAAATGGATGGAAAGTCTGAAATTTTGGAGGCTGTTCTGAAGGAAGTTGTCGATTTGGTATGAAACTAAGAACATAAAAAAAACAGAGCTATCAAACCATGTTCTGTTCTTGCTATTTGATATTTAAAGTTTACTTTTTTATTTTTGGGTTGTCTTTTTGTGTTGTGGTTGATACGTGGGTTTGGTATGAATTTCGAATGTTTGATTGAGTGCAGGAGAATGTGCCGATTGAAGAGGTTTTCCAAACGCTTAGGTGCAATTCAAATGGTCTTTCAACAGAAGCTGCTGAGCAGAGGCTTACCATTTTTGGATATAACAAGCTTGAAGAAAAGGAGGTTCAACGCTGTTTCACTTTTTTATTTAGATGACATGTTTTCGGTCGCCACCTTTCTTAGTGATTATATGTTATGGAACATTTAATTTTTTGTTTGATGAATATTAATTAAGTTGGTCAAATAAAAGGAAGTCCCTTACTTTCCTTTCCTCTCCTCTATATCTCTTGTATTTTTTTTTGTTTTAGTGAAGATTGCTAATGAATATCTTTTTTTTTTTTTTTTTTTTAATTTTTCACAGGAGAGTAAGATTTTGAAGTTTTTGGGGTTTATGTGGAACCCTCTTTCATGGGTCATGGAGGCAGCAGCTGTCATGGCTATTGCACTTGCCAATGGAGGGGTCGGAGCTTATCCTTCCTTGTTTCCCTACTATTTCTTGACTACTTGCTGAGAATTTTTTTTTTTTGAACCTCATATGTATGCTTTAAATTGTGCAGGGGAAACCACCTGACTGGCAAGATTTTGTTGGAATCATTACTCTGCTTCTTATCAATTCCACAATAAGTTTTATAGAGGAGAACAACGCTGGTAATGCTGCTGCTGCGCTCATGGCCCGTCTTGCTCCCAAAGCCAAGGTATGGATAGAAGAATCTGTTGTGTTATATACAGTATGTCTTGCATTTAGGTCAGCTTTTCAATCTTGGTCTCTTATTTTTTCTTGTCCTCTTAACTGGATTGTTGACTGTTTCAGGTCCTTCGAGATGGAAAGTGGATAGAGAAGGATGCCTTCATTCTTGTTCCAGGTGATATTATTAGTATTAAGCTTGGAGGACATCATCCCTGCAGATGCCCGTCTTCTTGAAGGCGATCCTTTGAAAATTGATCAGGTTAATTTTGCAACTTTTTTTGTTCTGATGATTAAATTTAGGTTCTTTTTGTTGAAATGTCTAATTGGTCCTTTTTTTTTTTAATTTTTTAATGGACTGCAGTCTGCTCTCACCGGCGAGTCTCTTCCTGTGACAAAAGGACCTGGCGATAGTATTTATTCAGGTTCTACATGCAAGCAAGGAGAGATTGAAGCTGTGGTCATTGCCACTGGCGTCCATACATTCTTTGGCAAGGCTGCTCACCTTGTGGATTCAACAAATCAAGTAGGACACTTCCAAAAGGTAAATATGATTCAATTTCACTTTCTATATGGTTATCAGAAAGAGAATAATGTCTTCTAATATTGTGCATTTGTGCATTGGAACTTTTAATATTGTCTTCTTAAATATACAGGGAAGATTGACTCCTTTTGGCTTTTGTTCAACAGGTTTTGACAGCTATTGGGAATTTCTGTATATGCTCTATAGCTGTGGGGATGGTGATTGAAATAATTGTTATGTATCCAATTCAACATCGGCCATATAGACCAGGAATTGACAACTTACTAGTACTTCTTATTGGAGGGATTCCTATTGCAATGCCCACAGTTTTATCTGTGACAATGGCAATAGGGTCTCACAGGTTATCTCAGCAGGTTGGTATTTACAGATAATGCAGAATGTGAACCACAGATGATTATATATGATGGTGTGGCATATATAAGCTATATTTCGATAATTATTGTAGGGAGCCATTACTAAACGAATGACAGCAATAGAAGAAATGGCAGGCATGGATGTCCTTTGCAGCGATAAAACTGGAACACTGACTTTGAACAAACTTTCTGTTGATAAGAATTTAATTGAGGTTGGCTGCATATTGCTGAAATTTGTTATTTCATTTCTTATCTTGCTGTGTCCTGACATTTTTTCTTTGATGTAAATGAGTAGATCTTTTCTAAAGGAATAGATGTTGACACTGTGGTTCTGATGGCTGCTAGAGCCTCTCGGGTAGAAAACCAGGATGCAATAGATGCTGCGATAGTGGGGATGCTGGCTGACCCGAAGGAGGTAGATTGTTAGATAATATAATTCTGTTTATGAATACAATTTTCATAGCTAGTGAAGCTATTCATTTTGATATTCAAATCATATTTTTATTTGTCACCATTGTATTGACATTTTGAATTTTGTTTTTGGCTTCCAACTACAAACAAGGCACGAGCTGGTATTAGAGAAGTTCACTTCTTGCCATTCAACCCAACAGACAAGCGAACAGCTCTGACATATTTTGACAGTGAAGGAAAAATGCATCGGGTCAGCAAAGGTGCCCCAGAGCAGGTTTGGCAACCAACAATTATTTGTTATCATATATTTGAATTGCTATATTGAAGTAATTGATTTTTTGGTTGGACTATTAGATTTTAAATCTTGTACTCAACAAATCAGAAATAGAACGTAGAGTTCATGCAGTGATTGCTAAGTTTGCGGAGCGAGGTTTACGTTCTCTTGCTGTAGCATACCAGGTAAAGTATGCCACCTGTCGCTTCTTTTCATCATATTTGTCAACTCGATTAAAATTGGTATTGTTATCACTCTATGCACAGGAAGTTCCTGAAGGTAGAAAAGAAAGCTCTGGAGGTCCATGGCAATTCATTGGCCTCATGCCTCTGTTTGACCCACCCAGACATGATAGTGCAGACACAATACGAAGGGCATTGAATCTTGGGGTGAATGTAAAAATGATAACAGGTACTTTTGCATTTTCTGAAAGTTTGTCTTATGATTTATGGTTGACTTGTCCTCAGCACCTTAGCATATGGTTCTTGCTGGTTATTTTCTCAATCATTTTGATTAATAATTTTCATCTTAATGTTCCATTCAATCTCCATTAGGTGATCAACTGGCAATAGCTAAGGAAACAGGACGTCGTCTGGGAATGGGAACTAACATGTATCCTTCATCAGCCTTGTTAGGACAGAAAAAAGATGAGTCAATAGCTGCTTTACCTGTTGATGAGCTTATCGAAAAAGCTGATGGATTTGCTGGTGTTTTCCCTGGTATTTCAACACTTTTTACTTTCTTACTGGATTATGTTTTTAGCCTATGTCAAATGAACCCACATCAAGCTGCTAATAGCATAAAGTTCGATTGCCCAAATTCTGAATGCACTGGATACTACTGGCACACAGGGCTTTCACTTTGATACTTTTATTCAAATCAACAGCTATACAAAATGAGAACCTAAGAGCACTAGATGGTTTTCTGGCAGAGCTAATGCTTGTTACGGAATTAAAATTATTGGATTTGGTTATCAATGAGGACTCTGAGGAGAGAGTATGAATTGTTTGCTCCTTCAGTCTGATGTCTTTTCTTTTGGTTTGACTGGCTCGCTTGACCTTTTGAACAGAACACAAATATGAGATTGTGAAACGTTTGCAAGCTAGGAAACATACATGTGGAATGACTGGTGACGGAGTAAATGATGCTCCAGCGCTGAAGAAGGCTGACATTGGGATAGCTGTGGCTGATGCAACTGATGCAGCTCGTAGTGCTTCTGACATTGTACTGACGGAGCCTGGTCTCAGTGTTATCATTAGTGCTGTGCTAACTAGTCGGGCAATATTCCAGAGGATGAAAAATTACACTGTTAGTTTGAATCCCAACTGTTGAAGATTTACTTATTCAGAATTTTACCCACAATAGGCTGCCTGGGTTCATTAACATTGTTAATTTCTTGTATATCACAGATATATGCAGTCTCTATTACTATCCGTATTGTGGTAAGTTGGATATTGGCTCTGTAAAACTGTGTTTATATGACATAAACAATTAATTCTACTAGCTATAATTTCAGCTCAGATCTTGCGATTGTAGTCTGATCAACATTGACATTCAAATTTCCTCTCATTATAGCTTAATTCTTGAATTTCTTTTGTGGCAGCTTGGGTTCATGTTACTGGCACTCATCTGGAAGTTTGATTTTCCACCCTTCATGGTGCTGATCATTGCAATCCTTAATGATGGTCTGTATCTCTCGTTTAACATGCTGAGTGTATATTTAATGTTGTCCTCTAGTATTCATGTGCCAACTTTTATTTTTATATAGTTATGTTTCCATAGAAAAATAACAAAACTTTGTGGCTTTGAGAACTTGGAATTGTTGTATTATTATTCCAGAGCATTTGGAGGCATGCCTAGAATTTTTGTAGACTTTCCTCAAGAGGGAGAAGGTTTGTTAGTAGGAAAATGCTTTGGTATTGTACTTCATGTTTTTTGCATATAGTTGTATGTTTGCTTTCTGGTTTGCAAATCCTTTCCTTTTTTTTTTCCCCCATCTTTATGAGGTGGACGTTGTGGCAGGCACCATTATGACAATATCCAAGGACAGAGTGAAACCATCTCCTCTACCAGATAGTTGGAGGTTGGCAGAGATATTTACAACTGGAATCATCCTTGGTGGCTACTTGGCTATGATGACTGTCATTTTCTTTTGGGCAGCATACAGGACAGATTTCTTTCACGTAAGTTCCACATTTTTCCCAATTTTTTTATTTTTATGATAGTTGTTTTAAATTCTTGGAGTTAATCCCAGTTCATTCTTATTCAATGTTGTTAGTTCTGCTACCAACTGAGGTGCTATCTTTGGTTTATTCATTCTGATTAGGTTATTGAAGAAAAAAAAAAAAATTAAATGTAAATCTTGTGCTTATTTTCATATAGAATTCATTCTCCTTGCCCTTATAATAATAGTTACATTGTAGAAAGCCCTCTGAAATGTGTGCAATGTGTATGACCTGATTAGTTAAGTCACCTTTTATCATTTTGTGTAAGGTTCCAGGGTCCTTGTCTAGATAATAGATCATTCTGGAAAACATTTTCAATTTCCTTTCTTATTTGAAAGTTTAACTTCACTACGATACTAAGCACACAAACTTGTGTTGCTTTCAGTGATTTCATATCTTTTATTCAATGTGTGTAATCCTAGAATATGTGACTATAGAAATGTCAACAAAAATGGTGGTACTTTGTGCTTTCGGTCATGATGATTTGCTGCTATTCTTTTTTTTTTTTTTTTTAATTGAATGATGCATCAATAAGGATCTCACCTTAAGCTCATTGATTGTGTTGGTACATGTTAATTCTCAGCAAAGATTTGGTGTTTCAAGCCTTAAAAAGAAGGATGATGAGGATGGCTTTAGAAAGCTGGCTTCTGCAGTGTACCTGCAAGTGAGCACCATTAGTCAGGCCCTGATTTTTGTGACTCGGGCTAGGAGTTGGTCTTTTGTTGAACGTCCTGGCCTTTTACTTGTAGCAGCTTTTGTTATTGCGCAGTTGGTGAGAGAATGTTGATTTTTTGCCTCCATTTCTTAAAATGTTTAATGTTACTGTATTACTAGTTTTTGTTTCATTTGTTTATTTCCCTTTTCCAATCAGATTGCCACCTTGGTTGCTGTCTATGCAAACTGGAGCTTTGCTGCAATTGAAGGAATCGGGTGGGGTTGGGCCGGTGTTATCTGGCTCTACAACCTCATCTTCTACTTTCCACTTGATTTTATCAAGTTCTTTATTCGATATGCTCTTAGTGGGAAAGCTTGGGATCTTGTCATTGAACAAAGGGTACTAATCATACACTAGTTTAATGGAGTTACATTGGTGCGGGTTCTTGCTGACTTTTTGTGGTGGAATTTTCTGCATTGTAGATTGCCTTCACAAGGAAAAAGGATTTTGGGAAGGAGGAGCGTGAGCTTAAATGGGCACATGCACAAAGGACCCTACATGGGTTACATCCTCCTGATACCAAGATGTTTAGTGACCGGAGTAATTACACAGAACTTAACCAGATAGCTGAAGAGGCGAAAAGACGAGCTGAGATTGCCAGGTATGCTTGTTGACAATGGATTGTCTTACAATTTTTCTAGTTCATGTCTTGGTGATTTTTTACTAGATAGAATTAAATGAACCAGACTAATGGAAGAACAATTTGGACCTTAGTGTTAATTTGCCTAGCCCAGAGGATTTGACTTTGGCACTTTATTTTTGATTTTATGCACTTTCAAGACATCCTAAGTAACGCGTCAAGTATATTACAAAATCAAAATCAAACATAAGGCCATATGATGCTAAATGCAAAGGCATCAAAACCATGATATTCTTTCAGTTTGACAAATCAACAGTTAGTCACCATAATAGTATGGAAATTAGAAAATGCAGCAATCAAGAAACAGGCATATAACATTCACATTTATCCCAATAACTGAATTAGTCCAAGGGTTGAATGATCTCGCTAAGCTGGTAATTTTGAAATTCAATCTCATATATATAATTTTTTTCTTGGCAGACCGATAGATGTGCTTTTAACCAGTAAACTGTTAAGGTCTGCTAACACTTGATGCCACGTTTGATGCTTGCAGGTTCAGAGAACTTCAAACTCTGAAAGGGCATGTTGAATCAGTAGTAAGACTCAAGGGTCTTGACATAGACACAATTCAGCAATCTTACACTGTCTAAGAGACGATCCTTTTTACAACCTCAGAGGTATATGAGGCAGATATGAAAGTGAAATATGTACCCTATCTTCTGAATGTATAAAAACTATAGTCGTCTGTATAATAGTGTTTCTCAATACATACAACAGAACTCTGTTAGCTTAATTCGCAATGTGATATCATTAAATTTTACTGCATATGTTGAAAATATGTTTTTTTTAAGCGTAATGCGTAATATGTTGAAAATATGTTTACTAGAGAATGGGAAAAAAATAAAATAAAAAATTCAATATTTATATATATTTTTTTCCAAACCCGCAAAATCTACAGGAACTTGTTCATTTTTTAGCATATTTGTGTGGACTTGACGCATCCTAAAGGATGAATAAGACTGGAAAAATGACAAAATTTTTTTGCTGAACTCCTGTATAAGCTCAGGGAATAACAAAAGCAATGGAGTTTAACAAAGCAGTTTTGTTTTGAGTTATTCCAAGCCAAAATAACTAAACCAAACTTAGTTTTGCTACACGCAGGGTATGGCTTTGTCTAAAATGATAGCAGGCATGACCCCATTTTCTTCGCATATGGTAATGGTGTTGAACATTTTGTTTTTCCACAAGAGCTGTATGTCTCAGACTGAACAATCCAGAACAAAATTGACTAAATCATCTAGTTCTTGTCGACTTTTCCCCCGGCATCACAATTACCCCCTACGTCAAGTGATTATTATGGTGTGTTTGCGCAGTTATTGAAGTTGGGGATATTGATTCCGGTTCTGAACCGGATTTCGGTTCTAAAATTTTTATTTTTTTTAATTTATAATTATAGTTAAATAATTTAAAATATTGTAATAACTTTTAAAATAATTTAAATTAAGAAACAAACACTAATGCAAGTAAAAGTTGAAGTAAATAAATTCTAAATAATAAATGAATTAAAATTAAAAATGAAAATAATTGAAAAAATTAAAAGGCATTAAAAATTAAGTTGGCTACGTATCCTCTTGGGATTTAGAGAAATCAAAGTCAATATAGTTCTCTTACCTTTGAATTTTTTTATACCCCTCTAGCTTATTAATTTAGTCACTATCAAATACCGGAAGTTGAAGTTCCCTCGATTCTGGTTGTTGTCATCTCTACAAATTCGTCATTATCATCACCCTCTTAATTTCTTGATCCGATATACATATAAGTTTTATATTACTAATTACCTTATAGTCATAGACATTTGAATGTCATATTATTATATTGACACTTGATTATATCTTCTTATCAAAATAATATAGAGTTAAAAAATAAAAGAAGATAAATTTCTATTTCTAACTAATAATTTACAATTTTTATTTTATCACAATTATTTTATCTACATTTTAAAATAATAAAACAAAATATCCATTAATTAAATCAAAATTATTTTATCTATATTTATTCTCTAATTTTTTCATAAGATAATTGGTGACAAACAAAAATAAAATTAAATGGTTGTGACTTAAAAAAAAATAAAATCTAACAATATATATATATATATATATATATATATATATATATTAGTGAACAATCACGTGTTTCATACGTGAACAAAAAATTTATTTAACTTATGATATATAGTAAATAAAACATATTATTATTATTATTATTATTATTAAATAAAAGTTTTAAAAAATAATAACAATGTTATCTATTTATATAATAATTTGATATTGACTTAATATAGTTATAATTCATTACAATTTTTATACATTTTTTATTTAAATAATTATATGATATTTTAATTAAATTAATTTTATTAGATATAAAATAGAAGTTAATCTAATTAGAATAAAAAATATACTTTCAATTAAATTAGAATTTTTGTTAGGGATAAGATACAAATTAACCTAATTAAAATAGGAAACATATTTCAATTAAATTAGAATCATATTTAAGTTAATTCAATTTTTATTTGAGATAAAATAGAAATTAACCTAATTAAAATAGGAAATAGACTTCAAATCAAATTAAAATTATATTTTAATTAATTTAATCTTACTTTTAATGATAAATGACTCAATTATCTAATTGTTATATAATAATGAATGAAGACTTATATATATACTAGTAAACAAGCATGTGTTTCACACGTGAACAAAAAATTTATTCAACTCATGATATATAGTAAATAAATAATTAAATATATTATTATTATTATTATTATTACAAACGTTCATTCTCAATTAAAGGCTAAAATTTCTAAGCGATTTGCAATTTCAAGTTTGCCCGTACCAATCAGTTTGATTTGAAAAACCTACTCATGTTGTTGCCTGAGCCACCGACAAAACTACAAGATTCTAATGATGTCAGACTCCGTAATTCTTCATCTGATGACGTCTACTTAAACTATGCAGACTTGTTCATTGGATTCCAAGCTCCAAATCTTTTGGAGCCACCTATTCATTATCATCCTAAGACTGCTCTACCTTCCAAATCATATGCATATGCAGTTCAAGAACAACCAATTATCTGCCCTCAACGAACTGTCATTCCTGGATCTTATCAGGCCATCAAATTTTGTCACAGGCGCCTGACGATGTGCCAATTTTCTTTAATTGGTAGGGTTGTTTTAAATAAAGGAGATAATTCATGGCCATTGCTTAAGCTTAAAGAAAGGCTTTATGCTATTTGGAATCTGAAATCAACCTGGCTGCTTATTTCGCTTGGTCGAGGATTTTTTCACATATTGCTTTCATCGAATCAAGATAGAGAATTGATTTGGGGCAGAGGATCACTATCCCTGAAGCCTGGCATTATGCGTCTTCAACGATGGACACCTGGTTTTGACCCTTACAAAGAAAAATCCACATTCACTCAATTACGAGTACATTTTTACAGGTGGCCCTTGGGAACTTTTGGACGCTCAAATTCTTGCAGATATTTCTCGCAATATAGGTGTCCCTCTTCGAATTGATAGTACTACTCTGAATGGTGACTTTGGGCATTTTGCACGAGTTTTGGTCGATGTGGATCTTACTATGCCTCTACAATATCAGTTGGTTCTTGATTGCGATAACAATTTGTTTGACGTTGATATTTATTATGAAAATTTACCCTCCTTTTGCAACTCGTCATTCCATTGGTCATAACTCAAGTGCATGTAGACAATTGAAGCCAATTGTTAATTCTACAACGTCGATACCTCCTTCAGATTGCAACAGAGGCTGCCTATGCTCCAAAAAATGATCTCGTTCTCGTAAAATGTGGTAACCAAAATCTAATTTGGGTACTAATGCTTTAAAACAGAATGCCCCAGTTGCTGTTTCGGATAACGCAAAGTGTGATACTCCTAGTATTAAAGATAATCTGGTTTTGGATGAGAATTTGCATTCAACTACTTCGTCTACTAATGTTGATCCTGTGGTCCCTCCGATCACCAATATCAATGTCACGTTTATAGCAGCCCGGCTAGAATCTTCGACGGTCAACATAACTAGTCCTGCTGCTGCCCAATAAATTCAGGCTTTGCAGGAATTAGAAAAAGTTGGGTCTCAGAATTAGGCTCAATTAGTTGAAGATGATGCTATTGATTGCTAGGCAAAATGGAAAATTGTATTGAAGAAGAAAAAATCTCTTATGAAACAAGTCAAATTAACTGGCCAAAAGCCTATTACTAGGGTTCAATTAAGAGCTTCCCAATGAAGGCTCTTTTTTGGAATTGCAAGGGCCTTGGTAATAAGGCCACTCAATTAGCTCTCTCAGATTTTTATAAGATGCATTATTTGGATATTTTATGTATTGCTGAACCTGAAATCAATTTTAATGCTATTAACTTCCAGTTTTGGTAAGCTCTTGGATATTATTTTGTTGCTGACAATAATTCCCTCTATGTGGGTTTTGGTCTCCTCCTCTATTGGCACTAGCACTGTCTCTTTTATAACTAGTTCTGATAAGTAGATTATTATAAAATTCTTTATGGACTCGGCTTGGCACTTTTTTACTTTTGTTCATGCCTATGTTTTGTCTTCTCATTGCAGGGATTTATGGAGTAATCTTCAGCATCTCTCTTTTATTTATGAAGATAATTGGTATGTCTTAGTGGATTTTAATTGCTTTTTTGGGGCTCATGAAAAAAGAAGAGGTTGAATTCCTTTACACCCACCCTTGCTCTGAATTTTTAACTATTATGAATGGCAGTAATCTTACTTGTTTAAATACTAGATGCTCCTTTTTCACATGGACTAATAATAGGATTGGTGATCAACGGATTGACATTCATCTTGATAGCACTTTCTATAACAATAATGCTCTTGGTTTTTTGGAGATTTATTGAGTGCTTTACTCTTGTGTATTATGCACTTTCTATAACAATAATGCTCTTGGTTTTTGGAGATTTATTGAGTGCTTTACTCTTGTGTATTATCACTTAGATCATCATCCCATATTGCTCAGTTGTAATCATATGCAAGACTCTCTTCCTCGTCCTTTTTAGTTTCATTCGATGTGGGTCAGCCATCTTGCTTTAATTTCGGATGTTAAAAATTTCTAGAGCTCTCTTTCCCTTAATGGCAACCTGATGATGGTATTTATGAAGAAACTTAAACTCCTTAGATTTTCCTTCATAGTTGGAATAAAAAGATTTTTATTATTGTTGATGTGAACATATCTTTAGCTAAGCAATCTCTTATTGGTATTCAATTGGCTATGGAGGAGCTTGTGGTCTCAAAGGAATTTTATTCTAAAGAGATGGGGGCTCATCAGAATCTTGAATCTTATCTTGATAATAAACATTCTTTGCTTTAGGATCAAAGTAAAATTAAATGGCTTCAACATGGTGATCGTAATTTTAAGTTTTTTCATTCTCTTCTTGCAAGAAGACGCCCTTAAGCTGGCATTCATAGTTTGTTAATCAATGATTCACTTGTTTCGGGTGATCTCTCCATTTGAACTCACATCATTGATTATTTTAAAAATCTTTTTGTTGCTCCTTTAATTTCGCGGGATTATTCTAAGGTTAGGGATTTGCTCCCTTCCTTAGTCTCTCAGGCTGAAAATGATTCTATTCTTAAAATCCCTTTGGATACAAAAATTAAAGATGTGATTTTGACTATGGATCATCATAATGCCCTTGGCCCTGACGACTTCACTAGGTTATTTTTCAAATTATGTTAGAATTTTGTGGGTGGAGATGTTTGCTTAGCTGTTTGGCATTTCTTTGTCATAGGTTCTATTTTTCATGGCTTGAATTTTAATTTTATGATTTTGGTTCCTAAAATCCCTAATGCAAATACTATAGATAAATTTCGTCCAATTGTTTTGTGAAACTTCATCTTTAAGATTATTACTGAAATACTTGCGGACAGACTTGGATATATTGCTGCTAGAATTATTGACCCTCATCAGTTTGGTTTTATTCAAGGTCAAAGTATAGAAAATTATATTGTAGCAGCTTCAGAATGTGTCAACTTGCTCAATGCTCGTTGCTATGGCAAGAATTTGTCCATTAAAATAAACATTCGTAAGGCATTTGATAGTATGGATTGGGGTTTCATTATTGCAGTTCTTGAGGATTTTTATTTTGAAATATTTTTTGTGATTGGATCAGAAATATTTTCCATTATGCCCATCTCTCTATCCTTATTAATGGTTCAACTTTTGGTTACTTTGGTTGTTCCTCTTGAGTTTTCCAAAGAGATCCTTTGTCTCCTTTACTTTTTTTTTCTTGTTGAGGATTTTTTAAACAGGTTATTAGTCCAAGCCTTTGATCCTCAGTTGATTGTTCTAATGCATTCACTAGGCAGAGTTTGGCCTCCCTCTCATCTGTTATATACGGATGATATGCTTATTTTTTATCGGGACACTATATCTAATGTATAGAAATATGTTGATATTTTTCATGATTATGGGGCTATTTCATGTTAATATGCTAATTGGAGTAAATCTAAAATAATTTTTATGATCTTTTATCCAATAACTGCATGAATTCTTTATGTTCCTTAATGGGTTTTAAGAGAGGTTCCTTACCATTTAATTATCTTGGTGTCCCTTTGTTCATTGGAGCCCCAAAATGCAAGTGGTTGAATGTAATTACAGATAAGATTCTGTTACAATTTGACAAATGGAAAGGTAGCACTCTTTCTATGGCAAGTAGATTGACTTTGATTAATTATATTATTTATGGCTTATTCCTTTACTCCTTTATGGTTTATCATTGGCCTTCTAATTTAATTAAAAAATTAGAGAAGTCCACTAGAAATTTCCTTTAGTTAGGGGATGTTAAAGTGAAGAAGCTTGCTTCAGTTAAATGGGTTCACTGTTGTGCTCTTTATGACAAGGGTGGCGTTGGGTTAAAAAAAATCATTTATGCTTAACAAAGCACTTTTATGCAAGCTGGGTTGGCATGTGGCTAGTGATTCTTCCTTTGTTTTCCAATTTCTTAGATAACATTTTATCACCATGTTTAAGCAGCCCCAAAATATCTCTTCTTCTATTTGGTCTTCTCTTAAGTAGTGCTATATGGACATCCATATAGTTTGATAACTGGCTGGGTTATCATATTGTTGATAAAGTGGCCATTCCTCCATCTTTTTATAAGTATCTTCAGGCTTTTATTTCTAACATTTACTATAGTGATACCTGATATGTTCTGCCTTCTGTTTAGGCTTCTTATCCTTTTATAGTAGTTGATATTGATAACATGATTTTCTCCTCACTTTATGTTGATTCATATGTTTGTCATTTTTCTCCTTCGGGGTCTATGAGTTACAATGATGCTTACAACCATTTTCGGATTACTTTGTGTAAAGTTGCTTAGGGTAAGGATGTTTAGAGACACTACTTATCGCCATCAAAATCTTTCTTAACTTGGAGAGTTTTCCTTGGGAAAATTCTTACCATGGAGCTCCTTCACTTTAAAGGTATTCCTATTGTGTCTCGATGCTGCCTTTACATTAAAGTTGCTGAATCATTGGACCATATTTTCGTAAATTGTTGGTATGCTACTTCGGTTTGGTATGCACTTGGGAGTTTGTTTGATATGGCTTTGAATTTTTCTAATGAATTTTACATCTTTTCAAGACTGTTATGAATCTCACTTTCTCTTCACAAAACCAAGCTCTTTGGCGAGTTAGTATTCACTATGCGATTTGGCATATTTTGAATACTCGTAATAATGGGATTTTTAGAGACTCTTTCATTTGTGTCGCATTTTCCTTTCGCCTTATCTATCAAGATATTAAAGCAGTTGTCGTGTTTAAGTATCGACATATGAAAAACTCTCAAGTGGACTTAATTATTTTGAAACGACTTCGTATTTCTAGCATTTCACGTTGCCTTCCAGTTTCTATTTCTGTGATTTGGTCTCGTTCTCCTTCTGGATGGGTGGAGATTAATTCGAATGTTGTTGCTTTAAGTGCCCTTGGTAGAGTTGCTATTGGTGGTTTACTTTGCAACAGCTTGGGCAGTTCAATTGCCTTTTTTGCTGCTCCAGTAGGTATTCTCTTTGCCTTTGAAGTTGAGCTTTTGGCTATCACAATGGCTATTAACAAGGCCATTGAACTTCAACTCTCCCTAGTCTAGATTGAATCAGACTCAAGCTATGTTATTAATTTTCTTCAATGTCGCAGTGTTAATGTCCTTTGGCAAGTTTGTTCCCTATGATAGCGTTGCATAAACCATCTTGGTTCCATCCATTTTCATGCTTGTCACATCTTTCGAGAAGGTAACAGGGTAGCGAAAAGCTTGCTTCTTTGGGTTTTTCCTTGACAGATTATTTTTAATGGTCCTCTTATCATGCATGTTGTCATAGTCTTATGATTAATGACAATTATAGTTTGGAGTCTTACATATTCCATTAGATTTTTTGTGTTTTCTTTACCTTTGATGGGATGTAATACTATATTTTTGTATTTCCTTTCTTTTTAATAAAGGGTTGCCTCTAGTGTGTGATATTAGTGCTAAGGGAGTGTCAACCTTGTTGGGATGTCTAGGTGCATTGTCTAATGCTATGAGCTCCAATTTTATATAAAAAAATTATTAAATAAAAGTTTTAAATATAATAATAATGTTATCTATTTATATAACAATGTGATATTAACTTAATATAGTTATAATTCATTACAATTTTTATAATTTTTTATTTAATAATTATATGATATTTTAATTAAATTAATTTTATTAGATATAAAATAGAATTAATCTAATTAGAATAAAAAATATACTTTCAATTAAATTAGAGTTTTTGCTAGGGATAAGACATAAGTTAACCTAATTAAAATAGAAAACATACTTTCAATTAAATTAGAATCATATTTTAGTTAATTCAATTTTATTTGAGATAAAATAGAAATTAACGTATTTAAAATAGGAAATAGACTTCCAATAAAATTTAAATTATATTTTAATTAATTTAATTTAATTTTATTAATAAATGACTAAATTATCTAATTTTTATATAATAATGAGTGGAGATTTATATATAAATAAAAGGTTTAAAAATAATAACATTGTTATTTATATATATAACAATTTGATATCAACTTAATATAGTTATAATTCATTAAATATTTTATAAATATTTTATTTAAAATAATTATATGATATTACTTCAATTTTTTTATAATTATTTTTTCTCAACTCTAAAACTAATTATATATATATATTATATATATATATATATATATATATATATATATCTATATAATAATATTATGATCATAATTAATTATAAGATAATACAAAACTATTAGTTATTTGTTAATAAAAATTTAAAAATAATAAAAGTTATATTTTCTTTAACAATTTAAATATTACAACCCCATTAAACTTATAATTTATTTCAGTTTTAGTAACTCATTTATTTGAGCTATGACACTTTATTTTTGATGTGAACCAAGCAAGCACCAATATGTTATCCAACATAGTGATCCACTTAAGTATAATGGTCCAATGATTAGAACATGCATGAAGAAGTTTAAGGATGGTTTAAGATTGTTCTTGAAGCAAAAGATCAAGTTTGGGATAGATAATCAAAGCATAAGTGCAAATGGAGCTCAATTAAGTGAATTTGGAGAAAGTTTGACATAAGGGCAAAATCATCCTTGTTGCACTTTATTATCATATTTTGACTCTCAAAATGAAGAATTCATGTCAAACTCTTCAAGTGGAGTGATTTGCATTCAAAACACATAAAGTGCAATTTTAAAGATTTTGGAAGGTTCTAGAAGATGTTAAGAATCAAGAATCTTTCAAGAACATTCTCCATAAATAAAACCCTAGATATAATGGAGAGTGGCTGCTAGTCATTTAAAGACTTGGTTAAATTTTCTTAGTTGTTAATTTGACTTTTCAATGCTTAGTTATCATTAATTGTCATATTTTGAAGGGATCCTATTTAGATAAGGGCTTTCTTTTATAGGAGACTTTAGGAATAAGTAAGAAACCTATTCTTTCAAGGATTAGGATGTTACATGCCTATATAAAGGTTATAGTAATGTAGCACGAATTTTAATGAATTTTGATCATTAATTCTGAATTCTTGAGAGGTTAAAGTCCTTTTCTTTTGTTCTTAAAGAACTTTAGTGAATTTATCAAGTGAAGGCTTGGTACATTTAAACCTATTTTAATTAGACTTAAAATTGACTTTGTTAATCTTAGGTTTATATTAAACAACCTTTAATTCTTTATAATTAAGGTTTTTAAGTACATGTTGTTTAAGGGTCATATTGGGAATTAGAGTTTTCCTTGATTTATGAATGATCCTTGGCAAGGTTATTAAGATTGATACGAGTTTGGTACAAAGTTAACTACATTCGTATCATTTGGTATTAAAGCTTTGACTCATTAATCAAGTACGTATCTTTGCTTTTCTTTATTGTTTGCATTTAATCCCAAAAAAAATTATTATTTTTTTTCATTTTTTTGTCTTATTTGATATCAATTCATTTTCTTTGTGATCATAGAGTTCAAATTCATTTTTCTTTATTATCTTGAATCAATTTCTTTCTTTTCTTCATTTTCCAACCTATTTTTAGTCTTTAAACAAAATAAAAAGAATTTTTTTTATACTCTTGTTGTTTTGCATTTTAAGAGTCTTGTTTGTCACAATTATATATCAATTTGAGCTTGTTCTTAATTTGGCCATTTTAGCATCTGTTATATAAAAAAAAGAAAAAAAAGTTTTGAATTGTGAATTAAAAAGTTGAATTGATCAAAGTTGCATTCAATTTGGCCTAAAACCATTCCAATTTGGTGCTTTGATTCTAACTTCAATACGTTTACCTTATTTCAACTATGAATATTCTACTCTTCTTCTTAAGTTGTGTTTGGGGTAGCATTCTAAATTTTCTTATTTTTTTGTCTTATTTGGATATTGTGTTTATTTGTTGCATTTTCTTTGGCTCTTTTAGTCAAATTTGAGTTTAATTTTACTTTATTTTTTTTGTATTGAGTTTGATTTGTAATTAGTAACTTAAGTTCATACGATAAGAAATGAACTTAAGAGGTAAAAGGTGAGTGGTGAGCTCATAAGAGGGTAAAAACCTAATTGAGTGAAACATGCGGTTGAGTGACATTTTTTGAGTGTAAACATGTGAGGGAGTGTTACTTGTGCATTTTTTCTTTTATTTCTTTATTTATAACATGGCAGCTCCAAAGGAGGTTGAGATAGATCCTGAATGGAAGATCTTTATGAAGACGAAGCAAGAACAAATGAGTCAATTAATAAACAGCCATAAGGGATTCAAGAGCGAATAGGGAAGATGGAGCAAAGTCACACCACAATAACCACTACAAATCACACCACACTAATACAAGTTTATAGAGGGAGCTGTGTGATGATGATGAATCCGTTGATGAAAGAAATCAAGGGCATACAGGCAAGATAACAACCTTGGGAGTGTAAAGATGAAAATACCTAATTTCCATGGCAGAAGTGATCTCGAAGCATATCTAGCATAGAAAAAAAGGTAGATTTTGTGTTTAATTACCACAATTACTATGAGGAAAAGAAAGTCAAACTTGCAACCATCGCGTTCAAGGGCTATGCATTAGCTTAGTGAATCAACTAGTGGTGTTAAAGAGCATTATGGAGAACAACCTATCTCTACATGGCAAGAGATGAAGACTATCATGTGAAATAGGTTTGTGCTAAATCATTATTAAAAGAATTAGCATAATCGCTTTTAAAGGCAAAAAATAATGTTTAAGGAATGCTGAAGTCATTGAAGTGGTTGAGAGACATATTAAGGAAAAGAATAGAGGGGAGAGTGCACATTTGAAATTTTATCTCCAAAGACAATTTGTGAAGACTTGTGCATTAGACAACAAAATGAAGAAAGTGTGAAAGATTACATTAGTCTTGAAGAGGATATAGTTGATGAAGAAATTGTGGAGGTATTGGAGCAAAGCAATGCTAAAAGCCTTGATGAAATATCATAAGAAGTTGAAGATAATGGCAAGTGTGTACAACTTAGTAGAGAAGTTGATGAGAAATTACAGATCTTTGAAAGAGAGTTTAAGAAAAATTTTCATGTCATTGAAGCTAATAAGGAGTTTTCACTAAGTTTGAGCACTCTAATGAACGTATAGAAGGATCAATTAGTCAAGGAGTTGCTATGAGTGTAGCTTATGATCCTAAAGAGTATATGCATTATAAAGAGTGAAAACTAGAATTTTATTTAGAAAAGAGGAAACTATAGATTAAGAGCATTATGAAGGATAAGAAGATGGTTATTTATCATGATGATACTAACAATTCAAATCTTTCTTTTTCTAGTGTTTTAAAAGTTGTTTTACAGAGTTTTGTGCCATACAAAGATCCGTTTGATGATGTTATTGAAATGTATTACAAAGTCAACAATACATTTGAAAATTTCATTCCTAGCATGATGTAATATCCCGAATTTTTAAATATTTTTAAACTGCATCAGGATATACAGTGTTAATAATTTTGTATATATTTATGATTATATTCATATGTTTGATAATTATTAAGTTATTTTAATTATTCTTAATTATTTTAATTGCTTTACGTAAAATTTTCCCCGGAATGGTATTTTCGGGAAAATTGACACGTAAATAATTTAATATTAATTATTTTAAATAAGTTTACGAATTTGCATGAATCCATGCATTATTTTAATTGTCATATTAGAATACATATATATATATATACATGCATTTACATTCTTATATTTAATTATTTTAGGGTTTAGTAATTATTTTAATTATGTATGTGTATATTATATAGTTGTTATCTAATTACTATGTGTGTGTGTGTATATATATATATATATTTTGTTTATTTTAAACATGTGGTGTGTGATTTTCCTAAGTATTATATTAATATATTTTAATATAAATTATTAAAGTTATTAATATATATATATATATATATAATATTCTATATATATATATATATATATATATATATATATATATATATATATATATATATATACAAATTATAAAAGTTTATCAAATTTACCAAATGTGCCATTGACCCTTTCCTTCCCTCAACCCGACGCCAACCTCACCCTCCCACTGCAACTCCGGCCGACTATCGTCAGTGTGCCTCCTGGACGTCTACCCTCTTCCTCCAGCAGCTCCACCACTCCCTTCCACCCTCTCCAGCGCCGGTGAAGCCAAGGAATCCTGTTTTGGCCGAAAGTTGCCTCTTCCTCCACACCTCACATTTTTGGCCACCAAAACCCATCATTCCGATGCCGTTGAACTCCTTAGAAACCATAGAAGACGATTCTAAGCTTCCTTTAAGCTTAAAACTTGATTTGGTAAGGTTTTTGTCAATTTTTTCAATTTCGGCCATTTTGACATTTTGAATTTTTTTGAGCTTTTCTCTTGTGATTCTTGAAAAGTACCTTAACAAGTGTTGCTCCCTTTAGCTCAATATACCTATGTGAATTTTTTTGGAATTTTTGGAATTTATTTTGATTTTTGGATATTTTTGATTATTTTATTAATATTTCTAATTTTCGAAAAGTAATTAATGAAATTATGAAATTGTGTTATATGGTAATTATAGGTGTTGAAATGAATTATAGAAATTTATTTGTAATTTTTTTGAATTTTTATGTATTTATTTTGAATTTATTTAGTTTATGTATTTTGAAAAATAGGGTTAATTATGTGTAAATTGAAATTAATTGGTTAATTGTGTATATTTATTGATATTATTGAGATTTATGTTGATAAGATTAATTTTAAGTAATTATATTATTTTTGGTGAATTTTTGAGTAATTTTAGCAAATTTATATATATAAGGGTATTTTGGTAATTTTACACTAAATTGGCTAAAAATGTAATTAAATTGGTTTTGATAGTTATTAGGGTATAAAATGATGTCTACAAATTATTTAGTATTTTTAACTAATTAAAACTATTTTTCGTAAATTATTTTCAAATATATATAATATACGATTTTTCTAATAAAATGAGTTTTTATCGGTTTTTACTGTGTTTTAGGGTTAATTACGTAATTCTACTGATAAATGTATTTTTAGTATATAAGGGTATTTTTGGTATTTTTATAATATTTTGTGAATTGTGAACATCGATCGGTGATTGTAGCTTAGGGCCCGACCGAGGGATTGTGATTGTGTTCTGTGTTATTTTTGAAGTGTGTTTTTTTGCACGGCTGGCTCTACTCTTTGAGTAGAGAGATGTCCATTTTACAGGAGAGGTTCTGCTGGATTTTCGATAGAATTATCGTAAAACGTGATGTCCGATCGAATTCTGATTTAATTCTGTGTCTAGTATTCTAGATCGAGTTTCTAGGATTTTCTGTTAGATTTATTCTGATTCCTGTCATCATTTGTTGGTTTAGTTACGCCGAAACCGAGGCTTAGTGGACTAGTCCCATCGGACCCATCTCGAGGAGCACAATAAATAGTGAGTTGCTATTATATATATATGCTCTAGGGTGCATAATTTTAGAAATATATGTGTTATTTTGATTAAATATGCATAATAGTTTAATTAGTACTTAAGTTTATTTTTAGTTTACTTTTGGTATATTTTAAACCATAAGCATGCTTTATTAATGAATTATGTTTAAAATATTTTTGAATATATTTCTAGTTTATTTGTAATTTATTAGATTTATTTGACGTATATATACTCAAAATATACCCGGTTTACTTTTGGTATATTTCTAGTCTATATATGGTTTATGTTGCTATTTTATTTAAATTCATGCATCATTTATTTTTAAGACTGTATGTTTATATTTAAAATGAAGGATATTAATAGAACGTGCTATTTAGTGGGCAGTACTAGGACCGAGTACGTACTGGTACGCTGATAGCATTTAGGCTATATTACTAACCTGTTTGAGGATATTGATTAGATTTGATTATTTGATGTGTTATATGATTTGGGAGTGTGATTGCTGGAGCTCGATTGACTAAGTGTCTCGGGGCCAATCACACTGACAGTCAGACTATTGGAGCTCAGTTGACTTAGTGTCTCGGGGCCAGTCTACTGTCCAAATGGAACAAGTGATTATATTTGGAATAAGTGAACCTGTATGGCTAGAGTGTTGTTTAACACTGTTTGAGGTTGAGATTTTCTAAGGTTCTATTTGATCCTTCATAACCAGTGGTTTTCAGTAAATATATATATAAAAATGATTTTTATTGCATCTGTATGTAATTGCTTGTATATATTTAATATATATATACTATTGACTGTGTGCATTGTCATTTAGTATGCATGTATATATATTATAGCAATTCACTCAGTGAGGACTGACTCCCCTCCGTTGACTATTTTTTTCAGGAGAGTCATCTTCATCAGACCTTAGTAGCAGACTTGTATGTCGAATTTCTTTCGCCCTGACTTTATTATGTAAACTGCTCACTTGAGTTTTATTTTTTATTAATCTAGACACTGCAGTAGTTGTAAACAGTTGTGGGTTTATGTATTATATTTGTGTGAGATATGTACTTTAAATATTTGAACTGAATTTGTATTAAAAGATTTATTTATATATATGAGATGAGTTATTGATTTAAATCCCGTGGTGGGTTATTATTTCATTATTTATGATTTTATTTCCACTGCAAATTATGTTATTATTACTATTGCATATTTTCTTTTATTTTAGGCTTGCTACAAGTTTCGGATTTGAAAGAATTTCAGTTCCCTAGCGCCGGTCATGACCCCTATTTTGGGTTGTGACACATGAAGTATGAGAAAGAGCTGTAATATTTTACTTCTTTTAAGGGTATCCATGGATTTTTCAATTATAGCATGAAGAGCTTAAGATATTCAAGTTTTAAATTTAGAAGGAAACAACAAGAATTCAACATTTATAAGTTTGTGAATACTAGTGCTGCATTTTGAGTAAGTCCTCAGGTTCAAGTTATTCTAAAGTTGCTTATGTGCATCATTGCTTCAAAGGAGAAGTACTCTACCAAGGTATTTGTATTTGATCCCGCAGGACATCCAAATATACCAACTTTATGAGATGGGTAAGATTTGAGGACGAATCTTTGTGAGGAAAGAGGGAATGATGTGAACCAAGTAAGCACAAAAAATGTTAACCAACATCATGATCCACTCAAGTATAATGGTCCAATGATTAGAACATGTATGAAGAAGTTTAAGATGGTTTACGATTGGTCTTGAAGCAAAAGATCAAGTTTGGGATAGAGAATCAAAGCACAAGTGGAAATGAAGCTTAATTGAGTGAATTTGGAGAAAGTTTGACATAAGGGCAAAATCATCCTTTTTGCACCTTATTATCATATTTTAATCCTCAAAATAAAGAATTCAGGTCAAACTCTTCAAGTGGAGCGATTTGTATTCAAAACACGTAAAGTGCAATTTTGAAGATTTTGGAAGGTTCTAGAAGATGCTAAGAGAATCAAGAATCTTTCAAGAATATTCTCTACAAATAAACCTTCGATGTGATGGAGAGTGGCTGCTACTCATTTAAAGACTTGGTTAAATTTTTTGTAGTTGTCATGAGTTGTCAATTTGACTTTTTAAAACTTAATTGTCATTAGTTGTCATTTTTTTAAGGGATCCTATTTAGTTAATGATTTTCTTTTATATGAGTTTTTAGGAATAAGCAAGAAAACATATTCTGTTAAGAATTAGGATGTTTACATGCTTATATAAAAGTCATAGCAATGTAGCACAAATTTTAATGAAGTTTTATCAATTAATTCTGAATTCTTGAGAGGTTAAAGTCGTTTTCTTTTGTTCTTAAAAGAACTTTAGTAAATTTATCAAGTAAAGATTTAGTACATTCAAATATGGTTTAATTTAGACTTAAAATTGACTTTGTAAATCTTAGGTTTATATCAAACAACCTTTAATTCTTTATAATTAAGGTTTCTAAGTACAAGTTATTTAAGGGTCTTGTTGGGAATTAGAGTTTTCCCTTGATTGATTTATGAATGATCATTGGCAAGATTATCATTGATTGAATACAAGTTTGATACAAGTTAACCACGTTTGTATCAATTTCTTCAATATTTTTAATATTAGTACTTTTATTTACACAAAATTAATTTAATGTAAATTTTTCAAGTCGAACTAATAATTAAATGAATTTAATTTTAACTCTTTTTTGTTAAATTTCATAAAACATCTAAAAACAATAATTATATTACTTTTTTTTTTTTTACAGAAAATATACTTTCTAATAAATTATATGATCTATTTCTTATTTATTAATTTTTAATTTATAAAAATATCTACTTTTAAAACAAATTATATACTTTTCCTTTTTTTCATAAAATTTATTAATTTTGATTTTAATTATTTAATTATCAAATTTGATTTAATAAGACTTATAAAATCATGCTATCTAATTTGATTTATATTAGATAAAATATAAGTAGACCTAATTAAAATAGAAAATAAAATATTTTTAACAAAAGTATTACTTAAATTTAAATTAATTTAATTTTGTTAGAGATAAAATAAAAATTAACATAATTAAAATAGAAAACATACTTTCAATTAAATTAGAATTATATGTTAATTAATTTCATTTTTATTATAAATAAAATAGAAGTTAATATAATTAGAATTGAAAATATACTTTCAATTAAATTAGAATTACATTTTAATTAATTTAATTTTATTAGAGATAAAATAGAAGTTAACCTAATTAAAATAGAAAATATATTTTCAATTATATTAGAATTATATTTTAATTAAATTAATTTTTATTAGAGATAAAATAGAATTTAACCTTATTATAATAGAAAATATACTTTCAATTAAATCAATTTTTTTAGAAATGAAATAGAAATAAACCTAATTAAAATAGGAAATATACTTTAAATTAAATTAGAATTAATTTAATTTTTATTAGAGATAAAATAGATGTTAACCTAATTAAAACAGAAAATAGACTTTCAATCAAATTAAAATTATATTTTAATTAATTTAATTTTATTGTTATTTGTAAATAATTAAATTATTCAATTTTTATATAATAATGAGTAAATTTTTTTTTCCTAATTTTATCTGTCTCTCTCCCCTTTGTTTGTATGTGTGTGTGTATATATATATATATATATATATATATGGTTTGGAACTGCTGATTTATAGTTCAAAAAATTTTAAACCGACCTTGAACTAGTCTTCCTCAATTCTAGATTTGACCGGTTCCAAATTGGCCCTGAATTGGACCATGGCCACCCCTAACTTGGCGGAACTCTGCAACTTCATGATTATAAGAAAGAATTCAATTTGGATATGCTGATATGAACTTCTATAACTGCAAAGCACAATTATAATTACTTCACGGACTTTTGCAACTTTGATGCATTAGAAAGATTTGAAACAAAAAGGATTTTAACCTTTGACTTCCTATACTATAAGGCATACGATTATAAGGAAGAACTAGGTAGCTCGGATTCGGACATAAGGACATGGGAAACGGGGACACAAACATAAAGAAATAACTTATAATTGAAATGTCTCTTTCTAAACTAAAGTGTCTAGATAGTATAGATATAGAAAAACATGAATACGAATACAGAAAAATGTTTACTAATTGCAGCGTCTCCCCATCATAGGGTAAGAATTCAATTCTGATATGATGATATGGCTATTAAGAGGAACAACCCGAAATGTGAAACAAAAGGCAACGATTAAACATTGATGACAAGATAACAGAGATATCAACAACAGCACATCCACGGCACGGCACGGCACAGACATTAATAAGACTAGTAGACATTCATCACATTATCAATAACAGCAAGTAACAGATATATCAAGCTGCCTCGGCTGGTTGGCTGGAATGCCACGGCACGGCACATACATTAATAAGACTAGTAATAAAATCAAGTAGAAACTACAGAGATCTGTGCTTCTCAATCTTCTTTTGAAGCTCATCCTTCTCGGCTCCTACAATCCTATCCACCTCTTTCCCCTTCTTCACCAACACAAATGTTGGCATTGCTTGCACTCCGTATTCCTGTGCCACACCCTACCACACATACACAAAATTAAAAGAATTAATCGAAGTTAAAGCAAAAAAAAAAAAAGCAACCCAATTCAATAAAATAAAATTAAAGACAAAAAGAAAAAAAAAAACACCATACAGGCAACTCATCAACGTCAATTTTGGCAAACTGGACGTCAGTATACTTGGCAGCCATAGCTTTAATTTCTGGTTCCATAAACTTACAAGGTCCACACCAAGAAGCAGCAAAATCAACCACCATCTTCCATCAAAAATCACCAAATAAATTATCAAAAACCCAGATCATATATCAACAAAACTAACCCAAACTTTTTTTTTCATGGAGAAATAAGAGACATGCTATATGTACCAGCTGTGATGAATCTTTGATGGAATTGAAGTGAAGCTGCCAGCGCTCAGTTGAGTGAAAAGTTGTCACTCCAGAATGATCCCCAGATGAAGAATCTCCGGCAGCTGCAGCGGCGGCGGAGTCTCCAACAAAGGCGGATAGGATCGATCCCATTGATATTTTTCTCTTTGAAGGGAAAGAAAAGCAAGATTGTTGTTCTTACTTTTTGGACAATGACGAACCTTTCGTTTTATGATTTTTTCTTTTGGGTGAAATTGCATGTTTGGTGTTTCAACTTTTTAACTTTTGCTATTTTAGTATTTGAATTTTTTATTTTTCTATTTTGATGTCTTAACTTTAAAAGTTATGATAATATATGGCTAGATTGTTTCAATTGGAGCGATGATTGGACATATGCGAGTCCCACTTTTAACTTTCTTACCTATCATGTATGCATAAAAAAATTAAAATAATATATTAAAGACGAAATTAAAAAGAAGAAGCAGCAACAACACATTATGGGAGTAAGATGTTCATATGGTTGCGGAAAGTAAAGGGTCGATTTTCAAATAGAGAAGATGCTAAAATTCAATAGCAACAACAACAACAGAGGATTATTTCTTACTACAACGATTATGTTTCGCTTGAAATCATGAACCGATTTATGAGGTCTGTTCTAGCTGCTGCATCTTCTTCTTCCTTTCTCTTGCAAATTGCTCAACAAATATAGTATATTTGGAAGGAAAAAATCCAAAATTATCGATATAATCAAGAAACTAAATCAAAAGGTATATTTATTATTTTGATTCTATATTTTTAAGGCAGTTTTATCTTTTAACACATTATTTTAATTTTTTATGCTTACATGATAGCTGAGAAGACTAAAAGTGAGACCTACATGAGTCTAGTTATCACTCCAATTGAGGCAATCCGACCAAATACACTAAATTAATCATAAATTTTAAGTTGAGACACCAAAATAGAAAAATAAAAAGTTCAAACACCAAAATAACAAAAATTAAAAAATTGAAACACCAAAAATGCAATCTTACCTTTTTTTCCGAACAAATTCGTTTTGTGTTTTCTACGTTCAATTCTCACAGGTAAACGGGTCAAATCTGGACCTTTTTCATCCAATCAGCACAATATTTCTAGAAAAAATTACACAAATCTATATATTTTGAGTTCAGTTTTCCAAAGTGCTCTTTTTTTACTTTTAAAAGTAACATTTTTATTTTTATCTCTTTTGTGTTTTGTGGGGTGTGTCTTATTGTAGAGATTATAATTAAAATATTTAAATTCTATAACTCATATTAGTTTTAATAAATAATTAAAGTTTCAAATATTTTAAAAAAATATTTTTAAATATATATATATATATTAGGCTAATATTATTTTATGTATGAAAAATAAACTAATACATAAGCATAACAATCCATAATTTTTTTATTTTTTATTCTCTATTATCCTTAATTTTTATATTTTTCTTATTTCTTATTTTTTTAAAAGCAACTATAAATATGACCGGTCATCTTACATAATGTTTGAGTAAGTTAAACCATCATATCACCAACCTTTAACTTCCAATTTAAAATCAAACATGAAGCTAAATCAACTGACTAGAGAAAATGACAGTCAAAATAAAAAGTTGATAGATTATTGTTACATTACAACGCCTTCTGCACGAGATAACATTTCACCTACACAAACTCGATGACTTCAGAATGTCACTTCTCTGCAACATTCAGTATGACTACATGAACCAATAGCCCACGAATATTTGCTACCACAACCAAATTTTTTCTTGAACCACAAAAACAATTTTCACTCAGTTTAGTCCAAGATTCCAATCTTTTGATAACTCTCAACAGAGTTAACTATAGTTTCCTCCCTTGAGCAATAATTCCAACCCAACATCTGTACTTTTCCAGAGCTCAGAATTTGTTTTCCCCTACTTCCATAAAGCTGCAAGTGGCAAAAAAATTACATCTAACCATTTCAGCAAAAATAATTCCAAATAATAATATATAATGGCAGAGAACTGGTTATGATGAAGAAGTAAGGGTAATATATAGGATAATTGTAATTAGGATATTTGCTTTTCAATTTCTCAACTAGATCTCTTGTACTAATTAAAAGTTCTCTGCATATATATTACCCTTCTGCCTCAGGCTTCTCATATACCAAAACAAGCAAATCAATTCATCCATTTTTAAGCAACATTCATGTCAGCAACAAGAAAATTTAAAATTCACACCAACAACCTACTCTAGTCTCTAATCTCTTATGATCAACTTAGTTCCCAAACAACAGCTATCAGTTTTTCAACCACAGTATCTTAACTTCAACACCCAATTGAACTTTTCTTTTCTTAATGAAATCAATTGGTGATTCAAAACTCAAAACAAATCCAGGAACCTTATAATTGCCATATCTAGTTTCATGAATTTCATTAAATGAAACCAGTTCCATATACAACAAAAGTCCAAGGTTTTTGCCAAGTCAAGAAATGGGAAAAAAAAATCATAAAAAGAATCAAATCACATAATTTAACTAAAAATAAAAAACTTTCTAGTTGAAGATCACCATACTATCACCTGTTGCATTTAATCCAAATCTAGCACAAACAAATCCCTCAAATTTCCTCTTTCCATGAAAATAAAAATAAAAATTGAGCTTTTCTATCATTCCTTTTTTCTCACATAACAAAAACCCTATAAAAACAAAAACCTAATTCTAATACATTAAAAAAAGAAAAACGCCCAAGAACAGGTTATTCACAAGCTCAAAACAGAATCAAACATTCCCAAAAAAAAAGAAAAAGAAAGAAAAAGCTAATTGCTCTTACCTCAAAGAAAAATCATATTGAATACTCCAAAAAATTAATTTCAAAATCAGAAACTTTGAAGCTTCTGGGGGAAAGGATTTCGGTATCAAGCATGACAACGTAAAGGATTAGGTGTTGTGCATGGCGATCTTGAGATTGTTCAAAGTCTCATGGTGTTAGTCATGGGTGCCATGGGAGAAATTGAAGCGGGCAACATTCATGCCAGCCCTGAGAAGAAAGGAAACCTTAAAAAAAAAAAGAAGAACCCAAAAAAGAAAAGGGAAGAAGGAGACGCGAGATGAAGATGAATGGACATGTCGGAAGGAAAAAAAGGACGTGTAATTTTTAATGAAATTAGGGCAACACATGTAATACTTTTGAAAGAAGGGGTATTTTGCTGAAAATGAGATCCAAAAAAGGGGTATTTTTTAAAGATTTCATATTTTTATTTATATTTGGAATAGTGATTAGTGTTGTGGACTACGACACAAATAATGTGTCGCGGCTCGTGTTAAGATAAAAGAAAAATAATAAAATATCTTTTTTACCCCTAATACAGGGGACTATCTACCAAAAGGAAGGGGTTTTGATAAATTTTCGGATAACAATAACACTGTTGGTGTCTCTACCCATAATATAAATTATTATCCTTCTATTCTAAGCAAATTCGAATTTTGACTAAAGGTAAACTTGTGCTTTATATACACCTGCAATTTTACCTTTTTTTCCGAACAAATTCGTTTTGTGTTTTCTACGTTATCTCGATCCATTCTCACAGGTAAACGGGTCAAATCTGGACCTTTTTCATCCAATCAGCACAATATTTCTAGAAAAAATTACACAAATCTATATATTTTGAGTTCACTTTTCAAAAGTGCTCTTTTTTACTTTTAAAAGTAACATTTTTATTTTTATCTCTTTTGTGTTTTGTGGGCTGTGTTCTATTTTAGAGATTATGATTAAAATATTTAAATTTTATAACTCATATTAGTTTTAATAAATAATTAAAGTTTCAAATATTCTAGAAAAATATTTTCAAATATATATATATATATATATATATTAGACTAATATTATTTTATATATGAAAAATAAACTAATTCATAAGCATAACAATCTATAATTTTTTTTATTTTTTATTCTCTATTATCCTTAATTTTTATATTTTTCTTATTTCTTATTTTTTTAAAAGCAACTACAAATATGACCGGTCATCTTACATAATGTTTGAGTAAGTGGATAAGAGAGTTAAAACATCGTACCACCAACCTTTAACTTCCAATTTAAAATCAAACATGAAGCTAAATCAACTGACTAGAGAAAATGACAGTCGAAACAAAAAGTTGACAGATCATTGTTACATTACAACGCCTTCTGCACGAGATAACATTTCACCTACACAAACTCGATGACTTCAGATTGTCACTTCTCTGCAACATTCAGTATGACTACATGAACCAATAGCCCACTAATATTTGCTATTTATTTATAACCACTATTGTCTTTTTCCAAATCACAGCCAAATTTTTTCTTGAACCACAAAAACAAATTTCACTCAGTTTAGTCCAAGATTCCAATCTTTTGATAACTCTCAACAGAGTTAACTATAGTTTCCTCCCTTGAACAATAATTCCAACCCAACATCTGTACTTTTCCAGAGCTCAGAATTTGTTTTCCCCTACTTCCATAAAGCTGCAAGTGGCAAAAAAAATTACATCTAACCATTTCAGCAAAAATAATTCCAAATAATAATATATAATGGCAGAGAGCTGGTTATGATGAAGAAGTAAGGGTAATATATAGGATAATTGTAATTAGGATATTTGGTTTTCAATTTCTCAACTAGATCTCTTGTACTAATTAAAAGTTCTCTGCATATATATTACCCTTCTGCCTCAGGCTTCTCCTATACCAAAACAAGCAAATCAATTCATCCATTTTTAAGCAAAATTCATGTCAACAGCAACAATAATTTAAAATTCACACCAACAACCTACTCTAGTCTCTAATCTCTTATGATCAACTTAGTTCCCAAACAACAGCTATCAGTTTTTCAACCACAGTATCTTAACTTCAATACCCAATTGAACTTTTCTTTTCTTAATGAAATCAATTGGTGATTCAAAACTCAAAACAAATCCAGGAACCTTATAATTGCCATATCTAGTTTCACGAATTTCATTAAATGAAACCAGTTCCATATACAACAAAAGTCCAAGGTTTTTGCCAAGTCAAGAAATGGGAAAAAAAAAAAATCATAAAAAGAATCAAATCACATAATTTAACTAAAAATAAAAAACTTTCTAGTTGAAGATCACCATACTATCACCTGTTGCATTTAATCCAAATCTAGCACAAACAAATCCCTCAAATTTCCTCTTTCCATGAAAATAAAAATAAAAATAAAAATTGAGCTTTTCTATCATTCCTTTTTTCTCACATAACAAAAACCCTATAAAAACAAAAACCTAATTCTAATACATTTAAAAAAGAAAAACACCCAAGAACAGGTTATTCACAAGCTCAAAACAGAATCAAACATTCCTAAAAAAAAAGAAAAAGAAAGAAAAAGCTAATTGCTCTTACCTCAAAGCAATATCATATTGAATACTCCAAAAAATTAATTTCAAAATAAGAAACTTTGAAGCTTCTGGTGGAAAGGATTTGGGTATCAAGCATGACAGGGTAAAGGATTAGATGTTGTGCATGGCGATCCTGAGATTGTTCAAAGTCTCATGGTGTTAGTCATGGGTGCCATGGGAGAAATTGAAGCGGGCAACATTCATGCCAGCCCTGAGAAGAAAGGAAACCTATAAAAAAAAAGAAGAACCAAAAAAAAAAAAGAAAAAGGAAGAAGGAGACGCGAGATGAAGATGAATGGAAATGTGGGAAGGCAAAAAAGGACATGTGTAATTTTTAATGAAATTAGGGCACACATGTAATACTTTTGAAAGAGAGGGTATTTTGCTAAAAATGAGATTTAAAAAAGGGGTATTTTTATAAAAATTTCATATTTTTATTCATATTCGGAATAGTGATTAGTGTCATGGACTGCGACACAAATAATGTGTTGCGGCTCGCGTCAAGACAAAAGAAAACTAATAAAATATCTTTTTTACCCCTAATACAGGATATAAATTATTATCCTTATATTCTAAGCAAATTCGAATTTTGACTAAAGGTATACTTGTGCTTTATATACACCTGTAAAGGATGTAAATTGAATATTTTAGTCTAGCATATGTTTTTTTTTTTTTTTTTTTTTTTTCAAACAACAATCTAGCATATGTTAGTCTTTAGTCAAAACATAATTAACATATTACTTTCAATGATTTCAATATTCTAAGTAAATTCGGTTCTTTTATAAGTAGTAGTTTCAAAAAGAACTTGAGAATATATTTCAAATATGCAACCTATAATATTTACAAATTAAGCTAATTTTACTACTAAAAGTAACAACTCTCTTTAAGTGCTAAGGGGAGAAGTGACACATTCGGGGGATGTACCGTTTTAAACTTTCCCATTCTAATTGCTGTAAGAGTTAACCAACAATTCTAAATATTATAACTAGCATTAGAATTAAAATTTAATACAATAAATATTAGAGGATCCCAAATATCTATAATGAAAGGAAGATTAAATGTGAGTCCTTATATCTGATTTGATGTATTAGAGGTAAACTCAAAATGAAAGAAATAAGCATCATTAACCTACCTTTAAAAGAATTAGGATTTATATCTGCAATCATATTAAGTTAGTTGTTAAGAGACTTTTATCACCGTTATGATTTTAAATAAGTCAAACTAGACTAGTTAGACCTATTGAGCTTTAGATACTACCAGTTTATAAAAAAATTCCAGCATAAATAAATAGTTTATATAATGGGAATCCTTGTTTAGATATAGGTGGGGAAAAAATATTGTAGGTTACCAAACTTTATATTAAATTTCATGTTGCTTCCAAAATTTCAATTTGTTTCCTTTTGGTTACAATACATTGATTTTATTTAGGGATAAAGACAAATTTGATGCTTAATCTTTTAAATTTTAACAATTAGGTGTTGCAACTTGTAAAAATATCACAAAATAATGTATATAGCAAGTTAATGATTAGGTGGCAATTTCCAACCCCATTAAGTTACTGATGTGGAAAAGCAATATCAGTATGGACAAGCACTTGAATTGCACATGCATTAGGTAAATGTGAATTTACTAAATAACCTTGTTACAATAACTAAAGAAATCTTCAATAAGCAAAAATAACTAATAATATTACAAGTAAAATCTTAATATAAAACACACCACCATTATTGAATTATAGATGATCAAGCTGAAATTCTCTTAAGCCCTCTTGCCATGGATTCTTCTAGCCAGTTGAATGTCTTTAGGCATTATGGTAACTTGATCATTTAACATGGATGGTGCAAAGATTGGTGCCTTTAAACAATCCAACAAGGCATGTTTCTATTGACTTTGTAAAGCCAAAGTCACATGCCTCTAGAAATGCATATCAGATTATGCATCCTAAAAAAAATATAAACCTCAATGTATTAGTGATCAGCACCCACCTTCCATTTGATGTAGAATACCAAAAGCTAAGTACACCAAATTAAAAAGGCAATTTTACCTTGAAGTCTTGATCAATTTCATAAATACTCGATTAGACTTTGAATAACTTTCATTGAGAGCACCACAATATCATTCACATGTAGAGATAAAATTCCTCAATCCAAAATAATAAATCTGTGTACAATTATGAATTAGCCATTAAATTATTTACACACATAAGTGATCTTACTCATACAATTAATAGGTTAACCTAAGCCATCCAAAACTTAGAAACAGTAACCAAAAAAATTCCAAAAATATATAGTAATAACATGAAATCAATATAAACGATCAAACTTATCAGTAATCTCATAAGGTTTAGAATTAGGTTTGGTTAGGTAAAGAATAAGAGGAGATTTAGAAATCACATCAATGATAGTGGAGGTCGGATGTGATTATCATTATTGCTGCCATCCTTATCTTCATCCTTGTTATTGATTAAAAAGGAGACTCAAAGATAGTGGTAGAGTTTTCAAGAGAGCCACTGACGATGGTCCAATTGCTTAAATCAAAAGAAGAAGAAAAAAAACCAATAGTTTAGCAGGAAGAAGAAAACATGATAAGGATTTTCACTTCTTTTAATCACATATAGGGCTAGTATTGTCATTTTAAAGTTAATTATCATATAACTATCATGTGCAATTCCACATCAATAAGTCAATATCACAGTTAGCATTAACTTATAGGTAGCCTGATTATTACCTACTATATACATTGTTCTATGATATTTTTATAGGTTACAACACCTAATTGTAATCATAGATAGTTTAAACATCCAATTATTAAATTTTAAAAATTTTAGACACTAAATTTGTCTTCATCCCTTCTAATTACATAGGGAACATAGGGAAGTCACCAAATTTAGTTAATTTAGATGACACGACACATCGAAGTTGCCACATCATAGTCTAATTTAATAAAAATTTATCATGTCACACTATCATATTATCTTCTTCATAAGACTCTTAATGAGTTAATTCCATAGTTGGTTACTAAATTTTGTGTTTGATTACAATTTGGTTACAAAACTTTAATTTATATCTTTTTAGTTACCAAATTTCTATTTAGATTTTACAAGTAGTCTTCATAATATTTTTTGCTCCATAAACAATCTAGCATACCATTATAGTTCAAAATTTGAAGATAGTACACAAATAAATCCATATATATATTTTTTAAAAGTTCATATAGAATTTAATAGTTTTTTTAAAGGATGAATACCTTCCTCCTAAAATAATGTAAAAACATTATTTGATTAGAGAAAAAAAAGTAATATTAATATTTATCTTCATTTTAATATTTTGTAAAATAAAATATAAATTAATAAAATATTTATAGAATATTATTATATTTAAATATTGAAATGTTATTTTAATTTTTTACGTAGTATATTTTAATTTTTACATATAATAAATTATACATTAATAATAAAATATTTATATAATATTAATATATTAAATAATTTACTACTTTAATTTAAGGATGATATTTGGGCTTATTTGTATACTATTTTCAAGTTTTGGACAAAAACGGTATTACTAGATTTTTTATGGACCAAAAAATTTTATATTTATTATATGCGAAATATAAACAGAAATTTGGTAACTAAAAAATTACAAATTAAAGTTTTGTAACTAAATTGTAATAAAGTACAAATTTTAGTGATCATCTACATAATTTACCCAACTCTTAACCATAATTTTTAAGATAGTGTAAAAAAGAAAAACAATAAAGTAAAATCATGGTCAACATTCTTATGAAGAAGGTGGTATGACAATCTGACATGATAAATTTTGTTAAGTTGGTCCGTGATATGGTAATTTTGACATGACATGCTATCTAAATCAATCAGAATTATTTTGGGTGAGTTCTATGTGTAACTAAAATTAATGTTTTATAACAAAAAAGATACAAATTAAAATTATGAAATAAAAAAATTTAATGTAAAGTTTGGTAATGTCATGTGCAATTAATCCATATATAGATTTTTAAAATTACAATAAATAGATGATGTGGGTTAATGAACTGGTGAAACAAGTTCAATTCAATGTAATTGGGAAAATAGTTTAAAATAGAGTGGCAGATCTAGCCTCCAATAATTGGACTTTAAAAAATTTATAGGCTCATATTACTAATGCATTAAATGGCTGCATTTTGAAAAAAATTAATTAAATTTTTTTAGAATGGTTTGAATCTTGTTTTAATTTATTTATGTTTAATATGAATAGTATAGGGGCTTGAATTCAAAATATATGGGATTTATTTAAGGGGAGTTGAATTTTTCCTTTTTTTTTTTTTAGAAAATATAATTTCATTAACCATAACTCTCATGAGTTAAAATGGGAATAAGACAAGAAGGAGGATAAAAACCAATCCTAAATACCATTCGTAGCCAAAGCAACCTGAGCATAAGTATGGGCTACTACATTAGCTATTCTACAAATGAATCTAAGGTGCACATTATGAAAGTGCTTCAAAATAAAATTACAATAATTAATAATTAAAAAAAAAGGAGAACGAATATCTGGATTACGATTGCTTGAACAACTTGTAATGAATCAGATTCCAAAACACAGTTATCCAAATCGAGAGATTTTAGCCAACTCAAAGCCTCTTTCACATTTATTGCCTTTGCCTCTCTAGGAGTAAAATTGAATGGGACTATTCGAGTCTCTCAAAATGCAGTAAAAGCCAGACTTGCACAAATTAGAGGAAATAGCTACATCTACATTTAATTTCATCAAAGAGCCTTGAGGCTTGGTCCATACAATTTCTCCATTTTCACTAGGCCGAGTAAAATCTACATCTAACACTTGAATTTTAATTGAGCACCATCTGTTGATATTGTAACATGCATTATTGAGAATATGAGCAACACTGTGTAGTTTTGGGTAAATTGTATCATAAGTTACTAAAATTTACACTAAATTTCATTTTGATTTTATAACTTTATTTGGTATCTTTTTAGTTACAAAACATTGATTTTAATAACATTAAGAAGTCATCCAAAGTAATTTTGATTAATTTTAAATAACATGACACACTAAAATTATCACATTATAGTCCAATTCAATAAAAATTATCATGTCACACTACCATGTCACCCTTCTTCATGAGATATTTGATCATAATTTTATAAGGTTGAGTGTTAAAAATAAAAAAGTAAAGTAAAATAGTGGTTAACATTCTAATGAAAAAGGTGGCATAGTATTATCACATGACAATTTTTATTGAGTTAGACTATGATGTGGTAAATTTGTTGTGCCGCATTATTTAAATAAGTCAAAATTATTTTGGGTGACTTCTCTATGTAATTAGGGTTTATTACACTGTTGGTACCATAATTTTGCCCCATATTTCAAAATGGTACCAGATTTTTAATTTTTTTCTTTTTAGTACTATAAGTTCTATTTTTGCTTCAGATTAAAGTACCTCAAATATATCCGATTAAATTTAACATATATGATAGTCAAAATAAATATGTTTTTAGTATGTTCACTATGTGAACATCTAATTAAATAACCAAATAATCTTGTTGGCCCACAAGATTATTAGGTTGTTTAATTGGATGCTTATATGGTGAATATATATATAAAAAAACTTATTTAGGCTACCACAAATGCTAAATTTGATCGGATATGTTTGAGATACTTTAGTTTGAAGCAAAAAATAGAACTTATGGTATTGAAAAGAAAAAAATTCAAAATTTGGTACCATTTTGAAACATGGGACAAAATTATGGTACCAACAGTGCAATGAACCCATATAATTAAGATCAATACTTTGTAACAAAAAAGTTAAAAATTAAAGTTATAGATCCAAAATGAAATTTAGTGTAAAGTTTAGTAACCTCATGTGCAATTAACCCATGTAGTTTCCCATTCCAAAATTTTTGATTTTTATTACAACATAAACTATAGCAAACTGCTGCAAAAATATATGCATCATCTTACAAAATACCAAAAAAAAAAAAATTCTCCAAAGTTGAGAGAACATAAGTGTGGGGCTCATAGACAATATTTAGTCCCATCGTTGACCAACAATCAAAAGCTAGTGGATAAGAAAAGAGGACCCAAATGATTGTTTCCTAAAAGTCACCACATATAGGACAATTCCCTTTAATAAGAACCATTTTGGATTGCAAGACATATTTTGTTGGAAGAAATTCATAAGTAGAATGCCGCACGAATATCCAAATATTTGCAAATTGCCAAACTTTATGAGTAACTTCTTGGATTTCCTTTAAAAGCAATCCGTAATAGCTCTTAATTGAAAAATAACCATTCAGTGAAGGCGTCCTGTCATACATCAAGTTATGATTGTCTCTAAAAGAGTCCAATAATGAAAATATCTTCCTAAATATGACAAGTGTCTATTCATTTATACTGCTTTTGAAGCATGCTAAAGTTTAAAAAACCACTAATCGAGACTCTAAAATGCAAAATTGGTCACCGAGTCACTAAGTCATACCAGATTTTATGAATTATGAATTATCAGAATGATAAGTCACTCATTTTGATCAATTATTGCTCAAAATGTGCCACTCCTAAGAGTGATATTTGTCTCGTAAGACTGGAGTTCAACTTCCTAAAAAATTGGAAGCCTATTTTGACAAAATGGATGTTAAAAATGTGTCCATAAGCCTTAAAAACTACTAGAAATAATCTCAAAAAAATGCGTGTAAACTCAAGAAACAACACGTAAGCAAATTTGTAGCACGTAACCATATATGAACACATAATGCTTATGTGTAAAAATAGAAGCCGATTAAAAAAAATGGACATTGGAAGTGCGTCTGGAAGGTCCAAAAACCTTAAAAAGCACTATACAAACCTAAAAAAGTTACCCTAGGAAGCTCGCGTAACACACTTAAGTATGCATAAACACATGGTCGAGCACATGGCCACGCGCTAGGCCGTATAGTCACATGACCTTATGCGTAGACGTGCACTCCCAAACATGTAAATGCCCGTATATATGCATAGTCATGTACCCCCAGGCATATATGTGAGTGCAAAAAGCCCATTTTCTCTATAAATACTGATCTCCACCACCCATTTTGGTAGGGGGCCTTCACATATACCAAAACTCTATCAAATTGAAGACTCAGTACTCCTATTTTATAGACTTTTAGTTCCTTTTACACACTTTTTATAGGATTTTTTAGACTGACTTGAACCAAACCCACCCATATCTTTGTCAAAGCACACTTTAAAGGTATAAGAATTTACATTCTATATGTCATTTTCAACCTCTTAATGAAGACAACTTGAAAATCCCATGAAGCTAAAACTTTAAAATCCAAAAATAAGCTTAATCAAAGCTGAGGACTGAATAATCATTTTTGCATATTTATTTTACTGTCTTGCATTTTATTTTATTGTCGCTAGTAGTTGAGAAATTATTGTGATTGTGTGCTGAGATTGGCAATTTGCATGCTGAATGAATAATCTCTACTTTATTTTGTGCATAATAAATTGCCATTTTGCATCCTTTAGCTTTGAAATATGAAAAATCACAAAAAAAAAAAAAAAAAAAGAAAATTATCATTCTCACATCAAGTCTTCATTTTTATTTTCAAAAATATAAAATTTATCGTTTTCATGTAATTTCTGCATTTTTTTTTGCATATTTAACACATTTTTTAATAAAAATCATATTTTTCCACCACATTATCATATCATTTTCTACAACTTTATATGAAGAATCATCATTTTTCATATAAAGTATGTATTTTGCATCCAGTGAATATCAATATCATCATTTTGTATAGTTTTCACATTTTCAATATAAAAATCATACCTTTGCATCAAGACTGCATATTTGCATTAGAACTGTTCTTTTGCATCTCCCAAAAATGAAAATAAGTATTTTCTCCATTTTTGCATCAAAATGCATTTATAATGTGAAATTTCACATTTTTGAGCTAGAGCTTTGGTCCAATGATGCAACCATGCATCTTTGATTATTTCTTTACTATTTTAAAAATATTTCATAATAATTCTCGTAAGTACACGTAAGCTGCAACTATGTGCATCTATCTTTTTATTCATTGATCGAATATCTTATGCCTATTTGCTATTCTAGTGGAAGAATGGATGGAATCGCACATAGTTATGCTAACCTATATTTTGTAGGTATATTACTAGATTAGGACTAGACTTATATTTCTACTTTTTTTCTCTTTTCATATGTATTTATTAGGAAAGCCTTGTAAATAATTGTACTTAACTTTATTTACTTTTGGTTAGTATCATATGCTTTTATGAATGTGTATATATCAACCATTATTACTGAAACTAGGGTGTTGTAGTAGCTATATATCGAGTATTATATAATGAGAAATAACCAAAAAGTATATGCAATCTCCTGAACTTAGAATCTATACTAGGGACAATACTCATTGAGTGACCCGACACCGTCCCTTTCATCTTTTCCTAATTTTCTAAAAGTTAGGTGGCGACTCCATAAACATAAAGTGTATTGCATCCCCCTGTGACCAATCTTTTGTCCATGTCTTGAAAACGGAACAGATGTCCCTTTTGGTAAAGTTGCCTAAAAAAAAATTTGGTTGCTTATAGTGGCGACTCCATTGGGGAATGCTAATTAGAGAGATCAATTAAAAAATGGCTATTTCTCATTATATAATACTTAATCATATGGAGCCCTGCACCATTGCATTTTCACTACACATCACATGTGCACTATTGGTTCCTATCAGCTGATAATGACAGAAAGTGATCCACTATGATTCCACATGAGTTATAGTGTGATCGATTCAGATTTGTCACCTTTAGCTTTTACTTATGGATTTTTTGGACTCATCTGACTAGAGTCTATAACCTAAGTCCTAAAGGGGGGGGGGGGGCGATATGAGTTATTAAAAGAATGTTAGACTCATCGACTGGAGTTTGTACCCCTAGTCATGGGGGGGCATTCTCGCTAAAGGAGCCCTTAGCCTTTTACCCTCGATCCAGCCCATATGAATAAACCAATAGAAATTTCCACTAGATTCCATTGAGCTTTGCATGCTAGTCCTAATGCTATCTGTTTGACTTAACATTCATAAATGCCATGGCATCTCTAGTTTCTATCACCAATTGACGTCATTATGTTTATTCTTGTAGATTGCTCACACTTAGATCTATATAATTCTTGTTTACCTTACGCAAGCTCGATGTGCAAGGAATGATAAGAATCATACACCTCAGTCTAAATATCCTATGAGAATTGGCAAATAGTGACATATTTTGATGATGGAACCTACGAGACATCATCCATTTATCCTTATCAGATTAAATGAATGGATAAAGAATTTGACTAGATTATAGAAATTTATGTTAAAAGAGTCAAATTGTAAACTTTCGAACAATACTTTGATATCTCTTGTTAAACATATCAAATATTGATGTGGAGACATGAAATTAAACCCCTTTTATTGGCTATAACCCTCATGCATATGGGTGCATATAGACTATTGACACCGGTTGTGACTATACGATAGGTCCCTACATTAACATCTATATTTACTTTTAGTGCATCCCTATATCATTCCATAGCTTACCTTTTGATTCTAAACAACACAAATTGAAGCAGCCTAGTCTAAACACTAAACTATAGCCCCCTACTGGTTATTGGGTTAAAACCCACTTAGGAAAGAGATTGAATAACCACGTGGAGCGATAAGGTTAGAAGTAAGAGCTTGCTTATGATTGGTTTGTTCCCTGTATAAGAAATACTAACCAATTTTCTTAAATTCTTTTCTATCATATATACATGGCATGCATACACTAACCACATTCCTTTACAGCCATCCTGCATTTCTGCATAAACACACCACATATATACACTCTCATTTTACTATCTTGCATGAACATATCATGAACACATGATAACTTTTCCTAGTTTATAACATGATAAACATTCATGATTCCTTTTTTTTAGCTCATATTATTTTTATTTACTAACCCTGTCTCTTTTGTTATGTTTTCTTCTTATGTACATAGAGCGAATACATCATATGCATTTCTAATAAGGCTCCATCCACCAATAAATCTATTGTAGTATATGACATAACATGCATCCATGTCATCCTTGTTCCTCGTGCTAATCTCATCCTTTTGAATAATATTATGCATCCATGCATATATCTTATAACAATTGTACTCATACATGCATTTCATGACATTTTTAATAACCATATCATTTCTATAGTCATAAACCTCAAACCAACCCCAAAGGGAGAGTCAAGAACAATTAGAATTCAAAATGACCGAGCAACTTAAGAATCAAAGCCTCAATAATTAACTTAAATAGCATAAGAAGGAATTTACAGCTGATGCTGGCTTAACCGATGTCCTTAGAGTTAAAATTAAGAACATCTTTAACCAAACCCCAGAATTTGAGGATGAGATAATCCTCTTAAGTGGATTTCCTAATAACAAAGGGGCACCCAACACTATTGGTTCCAAGTTGAACAAAAGAAAAGACATCTTGAGCAAGCCTAAATATATTGATGATGACTAAAAATTTTACCAAAGAGGATGTCTACAGTCCTCTCTCGAGATAGCAAGTGCAACTGAATCTGAATTGGTAACAGAATTTTAGGAATTAGTCTATAAGATTGCTAAGTTTGAGGATCAAATGAAGTGTAAGACTACTTAGCATGAGGCTCTAATGAAAGAAAAAATTAGTGTATTAACCAGAGGCTTCAGCTAACTCTTTATGCTTATGAATGAGCTATTGCAAGAGCACTCCAAGTAGCCCTATCGTTATGAGCTTGATGAATCTAAAAGTCCAAAAACCAGTTACTAGAGTATGGTGGGTTACGATCCATTACATTTAAAGCTTATACAACTGCCTATAGTTGACCTCTATTCAACCCGTAGGAAGTATGCAAAGTTTAATCAACATCTCTCCAAGATCTTCCAAAGGCTCCAACAAAAGAACCTCTTGTAGCCCTGAAAGCTAAAACCACTATCACCCTATAACAACCCAAACCTTTACTGTCACTTCCACAAAATAATTGGCTATATCACCAATGCCTGCAAAACTCTCAAAAATGCAGTCCAAGACCTCATTGATTTTAGAAATATTAATGATCCTCATATTAAAACTAATTCCATACCCAATTATCGTAATGTGCCACCACTTCCATCTTATGCCATTCCCGAAAACAAATTGCTACCCAGCTACCCAACTATATCATAACTACCCTCAAACATGGATATCCTCTCCTTTAGCTTATATGAGTCTTAAGGAATTGATAGGGAGTTTACTTCACAAACCGCATTTATCTTCTGGAACTCTATAGCTGGTCATCTTAAAAAGAGAAAATAAAAAGGGATTTACCTTTAGTGAATATCATAAATAAGCTAGACTAAAGCAACTACAATGAAGAGGACCAATGAACCCCTTTTGATGTAATAGCCATATTAGAACAATGACCCTTTGCTTTTTTCATTTTACTAGTGCTGAATGCTTATACAAGTTATCAAACATCTTGATGGAATGCTAAGTTATGTGTTTGTCATTATCCTATAATCTGTTAATTATCTTTATTCACTTCACACTTTATTAAATTTACAAGTGTTCAATTCTTTCCATAGCTTCATTTAAAAGAAAAAAGAAAAAGAAAGAAAGGAAAAGAGAATAAAAGAAGAAGAAGAAGAAAGAATAAAAAATAAAAAGCCTAGCTAAGTGTGTGGAGTCGCTTAGGCCAAATATGGAAGATGAGATAAGAAATGATAATAATATGAGGCATGTGCTTGAAATGAATACTTGCTATGACCCACTGTTCAATTCATCACTAGATTACAAGGAATACAAATAGATAAGCAGTTCAGTTTACATTCATTACTACTCATTGCTCAAAAACCCTTAAATGGCCATTATCTCAATGCACCATCATTAAGATCTTTGGTTTCTCCTATAAATGAGTTGGGCCTCTTGCTATTATTGTTAATCCCAATATCTCTAATCAAGAATTACTAATAAACTAACTCTCCCTGAAAAGCCTTAACCCAACGGTTCAAATAAATACCTCTTACCTCAGCACTAAAAAAACTAAAAAACTATTAAGAGCCCAACACTCACCTTCATCATAAAACATACACATTTGCATGCATCTTATGCTTATACCTTAGAAAGCATGAATAAAACTTACTCTTTTCTATATAGCAATGCCATCAACATTCCATGTATATATGCATTGTACATCTACCTCCACTAAAAGTTAGGTCTCAATGTCATCATTAAATGCATCCATATATAAGCTTAAAATGAAAAATTAGCTTGTTTTCATATGCATGTCTTAGGATAAGAAATATGCTATCATTCATCATGTGACATGATTATTATGTATACATGCATTCATGTAGCATAATCATCATTCATACATTCAAATAGCACAGTCATCATTCTAGTACAAGCACATGGTTATCATTAAGAGGTACAATAGACTGCAAAGATATAACAACAACTATACAATATAAACAAATGGTACAAAGTATAACATATGGGATAGAAGCCTAGATATAGCACCCAGAGTCTATGATCTCGGGAAAATGCTACAAACATTAAGCAACCGTAGCCAAAGGCAAACACCTAGCATCTCAAACAAACATATAGGCCATGGTCTCCATCAGAAGCAAAAGATGAATCTACTCAAGTATTCCTACCATCTGGTCTAGGTGTTGTATCATCCACGTCCATCTCAAAAGCTGCTAGTTGCATTTGCAGCTAATTAATCTCCTCGTGATAAGATGTGCACTCCCTCTGCCATTCTTGACTAACAAGAATGTACTCAGTTTGCATGAAATAAATATTATACATCATGCATTCATGCATACATAAAATCATCTACATAAAACAGGAAACATACATACTCTATGTTCACTAGTAAACTCTATAAATTGCTGCTACGAACTCCCTGCAACCGTGTACCAAAACTGAGTTGTAGAAATAGGTACTTGCAAAGAAAAAATAAATAATGTAAAGAGTCAAGATGGCAATTAAAATGGAGAAAGAAGAAATCCAACATAAAGATAGAAAACCATCATGAGTGGTGTCTGGAGGCATAACATTCGATAAGGGATACCCAAGCCTAGGCAAAGGAAAACATGCCTAAGCTTCAGAAGTCATCAACTTGGATAGTCCTAAAGCTATCATGTTCACCAAGTCTCCATGAACCCAGCTGCTAGAAGCTATATCACTGGCATGACCTGTCATCTTATTCCTCAAAGTTTCCTCCTCATCAACATGAGAATCTGATCTCTTTCGATGAGATCCCCCTTGTTATAGATAAAATTTTGAAAACTCATGTTCAATTCTTTTTCACTAATAAAATTTTGCTACATATATGTACATAAATAAGAAAAATAAAGATTGAAAAGCATACCAAATCAGAAGAAGACACATTAGAAGCAGAACGACCTTGAGGCACCTTGGAAGTCCTAACTGTCAAGCTTAAAGGTTGAACATGATTTGCTTAAGGAGGTGGGGGCGGTGGAATGAAACCATAAGTTATGGCATCAATCAGTTGTGGGATCAAGACATTCATGTAAGAAAAAGTCTCCTATAAAAAATTCTTAGAGGGATACCCTCTTTTAGCTATAGTAAGCTCATCCCCAACGAGCTCTCGACACCAGAACATATTGCTAGGATATGCGATAGGAACTCTCCTTATATGCAGTCCATCCCACCCTCTACTAAGTTAGATGCTAAGCCATTGTTATCTCCAATGACTTGTCCTTTCTCACTATCCAATAATAGACACGAATTTATGCAAAAATGAAATAATAAAAGATTTCCAAAAGAGACGACAATGAGAATCAATAGAATACATAATAGTTGGTTAAAAGTCAAGGCACTCATATAATCCTTGGCCTACACTGGGCTTGTAATCAAATAAAAAATCTTTTGAATCCATCTTGGGTAGCGTGGAAAACCACTCTTAGAGAAATACTCAATAGAAGGATGAGGAAGAATCCTAAACTCATAAGCTGAAATTTGTAAAAAAAAAAGGAGTCAGAACATTCAACATCAATAAAATGATTAACAAAAAAAAAAAACTTATGTCTAGCACAAACAAGTAGCTATATATCTTCATACCACATATATAGGGCACATCTAAGCCAAAGTACATATGAGAAAAGGTAGCCATATCCCAGTTATAATTAGGTAGATTATTCAAATTCCTTAACACAAGTAATAATTGTAAGTAACTAGTATGAAGTGTTCGGGAAGATGATGGCACTGAGCAAATAAAATAAAAAACATCAAGCCAACTGTTTTGAACTAACTACTCCGGCATCATACTTTAACTTGTCCTCAATGAAAAACTTTATATAACGGATAAGGGCAGAACTGCCCTTCTTCACTTTTGCAATAACCCCAAATAACTCCATAGTGTAGCTATCCCTGACCGTTGTAGAACCACAAGCCTCATCGCTGAAAGGGATAGCCTTTCTAGAGAAACTTAGCTACACTATAATGGCAATGAAGTCCAATGGAGTGATAGTTATATCTCCATGGCAATGAAGTCCAATGGAGTGATAGTCATATCTCCATAAGGCAAATGAAAATTATAGGTAGTGTCCATCCACCGCTCAATGAGGGCATACATCACCATCTGAGTCCATGTAATAACTATAATGAAGGGTGGAATGATACTATTGAAGCCTTTGCTGGCCATTAAGTGCTTCATGCATAGCGGGAGACCTTGATAGTACAGGCTAACCCTATTGAAACTACTAAGCAATATAATGATAGACCTATAAGGCTACAACCAATAAGAAAGTTATTTTCATACATTTATCAATCACTATAATTTAAAATTTTCTTCTCTTCATCATTATAAGAATAAATTAAATTCAACAGTAAGATAGTGCATAGCAGTAAAAGACAATGAGAGCTACATAAATAGCTAAAGCTAAAAATAAAGATAGTAAAAGCTACACAGACGATTAAGGCTAAAGATATAGGGGGGCAAGAGTGAGTCGATATAAGGGGCAAGAGCTACATAGATAGCTAGGGCTAAAAATATAAGGGGCAAGAATTGCACAAATAGTTGAAGCTAAAAATATAGAGAATAAAGAGCTAAACAAACAGACAATAAGAACTAAAGTAAATAAAAAAAAGCCAAAAGAGATAGTAAAAGCTAGAACTAGAGCTAAAACAAAGAGCCAACAACATAAATTATAGCAACGAGTACTAACCTCATATAGATGTGTAGTCCAAGCACGGGTCCCTAAAATATGGACGATGGGAATCATACCTCCTCAAGTGAGCCCATGATGACTTTGAGAATTATATGGATGAGCAAAAGATCTACCATTAGTCCCTATAGCAGTCCTAGAGGTCTTTGCATTGGTCCTTATAACTCCTATAGTAGCAGTATCTACGGGCTTTGCATCGAGGAGGAATGGCACCCCATCTAGGAGGATCAAAAGGGAACTCTATAACTTTCAGAATATAGAAAGATGCATTAGAACAGTAACAAAAAGTGGAAAACACTTCAGAGTAATCTATAGAGGGTTAGAGAAGAAGGTAATGCAACTATACAGGTTAAAGCAAACCCAAGCACGTAAAGGTAAGAGTCGCTCATAAAGTAACACGACAAGGGTTACACAATATAATAAGAGCTACAATCATAAAAATATAGTAAGAACTATAGTTTCAAAGCATACAATATGCAATAATATAAATATCAATAGTCAACAGAAATTACTACAATAAGGAAGAATAGAAACCATTAAACATAATAAATTGACAAGTTCCACCATTACAACCACCTTTGCATGGTGAGTCTCTATTCCTTCTTTCTTTAATACATGCATATGCATTCATATTCATACATAAATAATAAAATAAAAATGATGAAAATAATGATAATGACATATTTTTTACATGCAATAATAGCTCTATCTTTGTATCTTTGCAAACTTTATTTGTGCCATGAATTGCATATATCAGAGCCAAGTGAGCTAATTTTAATTGTCATAATCTTCTTTTAATGCTTATTTCACAATTTCCCAAGCACGATTGACAACTCTAGGTTAAGACCTTTTGAACTTTAATTAATCTAATGCCTGTTTACCACTTGGATGGATGAAGAACTTGCTAGACAAAACCTATAAAGGACACTAATGACTAAAAAAATTACAATTATCGAGGCATCTTTCTGAAAAGCTTATGATCTTTAGACCATGCTTATCTACTTAAATGCTCAGAGACAAAAAAAATTCCTTGCGTACTCCAATGCTCCAAAAGTGGAGTACGAGTATTCTGAAAGATCTTTCGGTGGTATCCATGCTAAGTAATACGGGAAAGGCAGAGGATACTAAAAAAAAGAGATCCTTAAAATAAAATTAATAAAAATAAATGATGTATGGTTAGTCATCACTCTTTGCTTAAAAGCCTCTTGACAATTGAAGTTTATTTTGTTCATCTACATTCTTTATAAGTTTATTTTACTATATTCTTTAAAAATTCACTTAGGAAGCTTGCTTTCCATTTAGTAATACAAATAGTCTTGACCAAAAGTTGTGGATCATGTCTTCAAATTGATTAGATCAGTATTAACTCAAGATTATTATAGTTAAAATAGCTCAAACGCTTCAATAGATACAACTCTTGGCATCAATGAATCAATTGCAAGAATTCAAGAATAAAAGCACTCAACTAACCATAACTAATTCAATGCATAAATTCTTGAAAAATAATTCATATATAAAGTTGAAATGCATGTGCCTTCTCAAGAATTTGAGCTGTAATTGGCCAATAAAAAAATTAACAAAATTTAACATCACTGACTGAGATCGAGAAGTATCCATAAGAAAAATACTTCGAGCTACAACCATCCAATAAAATCTCCAAATATCATCATCATTGAGAAAGCACCTATAAGAAGCATCTACAAAAGAAGGACTTCAAGCCGTAACCAGCCAATAAAAATCCAAAAGTCTCCAACAATGATTAAGATTGAGAAGCACCTACAATAAAGCCAAAAGGGTAAAAAAGACTTATTGTACCAATCATAATCATGACTGCACTATGCATCCATCATAATCACAATCACGTATTAGTCTTAATCATAATCACACACCAAAAATATCACCCATAAACATATCACTAAGCCTTATTTGGGCTTAATTTTCACCTAAAACTCTAATCAAGTGAGGGTAGCGTTACTACCTTTACACGACACCAATTAGGTGATCATACCTAAAACCCTGAATAGGTGAGGAAAGCATCAACACCAATTAAGTGATCATAGCACTACCTAAAACTCTGAGTAGATGAGAGTAGCCTTACTACTTTACATGACATTAATTAGGTGATTGTACCTAAAACCCTGAATAGGTGAGGGAAACGTCGACACTAATTAGGTGATCATAGCACTACCTAAAACTCTGAATAAATAAGGGTAGCATTGCTACTTTGCACGACACCAATTAGGTGATTGTACTTAAAACCTTGAATAGGTAAGGGAAACGTCGACACTAATTAGGTGATCATAACACTACCTAAAACTTTGAATAGATGAGGGTAGCCTTTGCATGACACCAATTAGGTGATCATACCTAAAACCCTGAATAGGTGAAGGAAGCATCGACACTAATTAGCTGATCATAGCACTACTGAAAATTCTAAATTAATGAGGGTAGCATTACTAGTAAACCTTTAACATGACAAGAGAGTGTTAAGTATGATGCCCAAAGGGGTGGTTGTTGTATTTTATATGCATGCTTGCATGTCATGTGCTTGATTGCATATCACTATCATGTGCTTGTCTCACTCGTTTGAAACATCCTTTGTGAAGAATTGCATTTTTGCATGAATCCTAAAATTGTATCTCATATGAACTCCAAAACAGCATTGTTGCATGAATCCCAAAATTACATTCTTGTATGCATCCCAAATTGTATTTGTAATTACATGCATCTCGAACTGCATTATTGTATACATCCTAAGTTGCATCTTGCATGTCAGCTGAACTACAAGAAGAAGAATTGAATCATAAAGGCAATAACTAAATCATAAAATAATAATAATAATTGAATCATAAACAATAACAAGACAAGACATCTAAAGACAATAGAACACTCCACCAGGTAAGTACCTCTCTTCTTAAAAACTATTTTTGCTTCTCTGCATTGCTTCGCTTGTATTGACATCAATGCTAGGAGGCTTTGCAAACCATGCAAAATAGGGGGTAACTATTATACATGAAGTTATAACTGTCTCCAAAAGGGTTCAATGGTGAAAACATGTTCTTGAATATGACAAGTGTTTGTTCATTTGTACTGCCTCTGTAGCATGCTAAAGTCTAAAAAACCTCAAATTGAGCCTCTAAAGTGCAAAATCAATCATTGAGTCACTAAGTCATACCCCAATTCTATGAATTATGAATTATTAGAATGATAAGTCACTTATTTCGATCAGTTATTGCTTAAAATGTGCAACTCGTCAGGCCAATGTTCATCTCATAAGACTAGAGTTCAACTTCGTAAAAAATTAGAAGCTAATTTAAATAATGGATGTTAGAAATGCATCCATATGCCCCTAAAAAACTATAGAAACAATCTAAAAAAAAGCTCACAAACCTGAGAAAAAATGCATAAGCAAATTTGTAGTGCGTAACCACATTCGAACACATAATGCTTATGTGTAAAAATAGAAGCTGATTCGGATAAAATGGACATAGGAAAAACATCCATAAGGTCCAAAAACCTTAAAAAGCACTATGCAAACTTAAAAAAGTGGCCTTGAGAAGCCTGTGTAATGCGTGAAAGTGCACTTAAACATGTGGTTGAGCACACGACCACGTGCTTAAACACATGGCCAAGTGCCCTATGGCATGTGACCATATAGTCAAGTGCATCATCATGCACTAGGCCGTGTGACGTGCACTCCCAGATGAGTAAACACGTGTATATATGCATAGTCACACACCCCTAGGCATGTAGACATGTGCAAAAACCCCATTTCTCTCTATAAATATTGATCTCCATCGCCCATTTTGACGGGGGTAAACTCTGTCAACTTGAAGACTTAGGAATCTCATTTTACACAATTTTAGCTCATGTTACACACTTTTCCTAGGATTTTTTAGCTCATTCTATAACTTTATGTGAAAAATCATCATTTTCACATAAAGTATGTATTTTGCATCTAGTGAATATCAATATCATCATTTTGTACTGTAATATCCCGTATTTTAAATATTTTTATATTGCATCGGGATATGCAGTATTAATAATTTTTGTATATAATGTTAATATTTTATGAGTTTGTTATTTAATTAAAGCTAATTTTAATTTTTTTTATATTATTTTAAGTACTTTACGTAAAATTTTCTTGAGACTTGTATTTTCGGGAAAATTGATATGTAAATAATTTAATATTAATTATTTTAAACAATTTTACACATTTGCATGAACTCATATATATTTTTAAAGTACTAAATAAAGTGTATATGTGTATTTATTATTTAAACTAGGGTTTAACTAATTACCCTAATTTTATTTATTTATTTATTTATTAATTAGTTTTAATATTATAAATTATTTTTAGTGTATAAATTATTAAAATATTAAATTATGTGTGGTGAATATTTATTGTCTATATCATATTATATATTAAAATAATATAAAGTATATATATAGATACATACCTATACATATGCAATATTTATCCAAAAATCAAGATTTGGCAAATTACAATTCTGCCCCTCCCTCCTTCTTCTTCTCTCTCGACGCCTTACCCTCACTGCGCCTCCCGTTATGGCACGCCGGACCACCCTTCACCGCCATCAGCTACTGCCAACCTCCTCCCCCTTCCTTCCTCTTCCTCTCCGACCTGATCAGGTCGCCGAAAGCTCGCTAGAACGCCCAGAATTTACGGTGGCAGCAAGTGAAGCTCTTTGCTGTCGACCACGATTCTGACCACCATTTCGTGTGCCGCTGGTCTTCATCGAATCCTTGAGCTCTGGTGTTCCCTATTCTAAGCTCCTTTTGGCCGGAAAACAAGTGGTTGTTGAGGTTTGAGCTAAATCTTCAATTCGGCCATTTTAGCTTCTTTATTTTTTTGAACTTTGAATTGATTGATTCATGAAAAATTCCTTCACAAATATTGTTTCCCTTAGCTTAATCTACATGTGTGAATTTTTGTAGAATTTTTTGAAATTATTTTGATTTTTGGGTATTTTTAAATATTTTATTATTATTTTCTAATTTTCAAAAATTAATTAATTAATTAAATTGTGAGATTGTGGTTTATGATAAATATAGGTGTTGAAATGGATTATAGAAATTTATTTAGAATTTTTATGAATTTCTATGTATTTATTTTGAATTTAATTAGTTTATGTAATTTTGAGAAAATAAGGTTAATTGTGTTTTTAATTGAAATTAATTAGTTAATTGAGTTTAAGGTTAATTATGTAATTTATACTTATTAAATATATTTCTGTGATATAAGGGTATTTTTGGTATTTCTGTATTGTTTTGTGAATTGTGGACCTCGGTCAGTAAACTGTAGTTTGGAGTCCGATCGAGTGGTTGTGGATGTGATTCTGTGTCTATTTTTCAAAGTGTGTTTCTTTGTAGGGCCGGCTCTACTCTTTGAGTAGAGAGATGTCCGTTTTATAGGGGAGGTTTTGCTAAATTTTTGGTAGAATTCTCGTAAAACGTGATGTCCAGTCGAACCCTAATTCTGATTTTGTGTCTAATACTTTAGATCGAGTTTCTAGGATTTTCTGTTAGGTTTATTCTGATGTCTGTTATTTTTGTTTGTTTAGTTGCGTTGAGACTGAGGCCTAGTGGACCAGGCCTGTCGGACCCATCTCGAGGAGCGTACTAAGTGTGAGTTACTATTATATATATATATATGCTTTAGGATGCATGATTTTAGAAATTTATGTTTTATTTTGATTAAATATGCATAATGATTTAATTAGTACTTAAGTTTATTTTTAGTTTATTATTGGTATATTTTAAACTATATGCATGTTTTATAATGAATTATGTTTAAAATGTTTTTAAGTATATTTCTAGTTTATTTTGTAATTTAATTGGATTTATTTGACGTATATATACTCGAAATATACCTGGTTTACTTTTGGTATATTTTTAGTATATATATGGTTTATGTTGCTATTTTATTCAATTCATGCATCATTTACTTTTATGAATGTATGCTTTATATTTAATAATGAAGGATATCAATAGAACGTGCTACCTAGTGGGCGGCACTAGGACCGAGTACGTACCGGTACGCTTATAGCATTTAGGCTATATTACTAACCATTTGTGGATATTGATTGGAATTGATTTATCTGATGTGTGATGTGATTTGGGAGTGTGATTGCTGGAGCTCGGTTGACCAAGTGTCTCGGGACCAATCACACTGACAGTTAGATTGCTGGAGCTCGGTCGACTTAGTGTCTCGGGGCCAGTCTACTGTCTAAATGGAATAAGTGAATATTTTGGAATAAGTGAGCCTGTATATATGAGATGTATATACTTTTGCTTGTATATATGTACTTATTAGATATATATACTTTTGATTGTGTGCATTGTCATTTAGTATGCATGTATATATATTATAGTAATTACTCAGTGAGGTCTGACTCCCCTCCGTTGACTATTTTTCAGGAGAGTCATCGTCTTCAAACCTCAGTAGCAGGCCTGTACGTCGGATTTCTTCCGCTCCGGCTTCTCTATGTAAACTGCTCACTTAAGTTTTATTTTTATAATCTAGACACTGCAGTAGTTGTAAATAAATTATGGGTTTTATGTATTATATTTGTGTGAGTTATGTATTTTAAGAATTTGAACTGAAACTTGTATTAAAGGATTTATTTATATATGAGATGAGAATTCGATTTAATTTCATTGATGGAAATATTATTTTGACATTTATGATTTTATTCCGCTGCATAATATTTTATTAAATTGTGTTATTATTGTTACTATTGTATGTTTATTTTATTTTAGGCTTGCTACGGGTTTCAGATTTGAAAGAATTCCCGTTCCCTAGCGCCGATTATGGCCCCTGTTTTGGGTCGTGACATGTACAGTTTTCACATTTTCAACATAAAAATCATGCATTTGCATCACAATTACATATTTGCATTAGAACTGTACTTTTCCATCTCCCAAACACAAAGTTAAGTGTTTCCCCTAGTTTTGTATCAAAATGCATTTATAATGTAAAAGTTCACATTCTTGAGCTAGAGCTTCCATTTCGTGGTCCAATGATGCAACCATGCATCTTTTGTTATTTCTTTACTATTTAGAAATATTTTATATTACAGATAAGTTGCAACCGTATGCATTTATCTATTTATTCATTGATTGAATATCTTATGCCTATTTGCTGTTCTAGTGGATGAATGGATGGAATCGCACATAGTTGTGCTAACCTTTTTTTTTGTAGGTATATTACTAGATTAGGACTAGACTTATATTTGTACTTTTTTCTCTTTTCATATGTATTGACTAGGAAAGCCTTGTAAATAATTGTACTTAATTTCCTTTACATTTTATATTTATCATGTGCTTGTGTGAATGTGCATATATCAACTGTCATTGCCAAAACTAGGGTATTGTGGTAGCCGTATATCGAGTTTTTTTATAATGAGAAATAGATAAAAAGTAGATACAATCTCCCAAACCTAAAATCTCTACTGGTGACGATACTCATTGAGTGACCTAATGCTGTCCCTTTCATCTTTTCCTAATTTTCTAAATATTAGGTGGTGACTCCAAAAACACAAAGCATCTCTTATCCCCTTGAGACAAATCATTTATCCCTATCCCGAAAACTGAACGGATGTCCCGTTCGGTAAATTTTTATCATGACCCGAACCTGAGGGCACGTGACCGGCACTAGGGAATGGGTAGGCATAAGGCCCCCAAAACTCGTAGTAAGCCTAATGGAAAAGAAAATAAAACCATTCATATTTTAAACTTTAATTACTAATAGAACATATTATCAAATTGATTTTTCTCAAAATACACAAATTCAGCTGCTTAATAAAAATGTGTTTCAACATCTTATATTATAAATTGAATTTAAATCTTATACATAAGCATGGTTTACACAAATAATTTACACAATTATGTTTAAACCATACAAATCCTTGGTACATACACTACTGCAACAACCTAGATTAACACACAGTACAACTTACAATGACCTACATAAAATAGCCGGTGAAGAAGAAACCTGGCATGGAGGTAGTCTGAGGTCGAACTCCCAAGCTCCTGAAAAAAAATAAATTGAGGGGAATCAGACCTCACTGAGTAAGTCAATAAAAAGAGTTGTACGGTTTGAAAACCTTTTTGAAAACTATTTATTTATAGTGAAGATAATTTATAATGTATAGGTATAGCTTTTGAAAAATCTCGGTAGAACCTTAAACCCAAAATCTAAATGGCCAACCGGGCCCACTTATTCCAATTAGACTATCGGTCCCTGAGAGCAAAGACATCAACCAAGGCACCAGGCTGTAGTCATTCATTTAATCTAAATATATGGCACTGGTGGTCCCCGAGAGCAAAGGCATCGACCGAGGCACCCATCCTAGTCCATTATCAACCTTACAATCACTGGCGGTCCCTGAGAGCAAAGGCTTCTACCGAGGAACCTGTCCCAGTTTAGCATTCACGAATCATATATATTATGGATCCATCTCTCAATCTCTACCATGTGCACATAGTCTTGGTGAAGCCCACCAGGTAGCCCATTCTACCAAAATTTCTCAAAATCAATTTTTAAATAAATAAAATGCGTTTAAATCTTAAATAACAGCATTAAGGTAAATAAATCATATAATCAATATAATAAAAATATGAGCGCATGCATTCGTTAAATATACACACGCACAGATCGTTCTATTGAGTTACAGGATGAATGTGAAGGCTGACGACTACACATCTGCCTCGGTCTCACAGCTTCTGCTTCGAAATGCTCTAAAAGAAAATAACAATCGACTTTTAAAATATGACTATGGAATTGAACCCATCAATCAACAAAACAATGAAATTCCAGGCTGACTCAAGGAAAACCGGGCAAGACTCGCTAGACAGGATATAACTTAATTAACGTTAGAAATTTTACGGATATCACGTTTTATGAGAAAATCTATTGAAATTTTGGTAGAGTCTCCTCTGTAAAACGGACATCTCTCTACCAAAGGTAGAGCCAGACCTGCATAGAAAATGCACTTCTAAAATCCACAACATCCACACTCGAGTCGGGCTCCCAAAACTACATTTTTGCCCCGACCAAGATCATAACTCAATAAAATATCGGGAATTAATAATATTTATTTCTCAAACACGTATTTCACATACACGTATACTAAAAATAGAAAAAAATATATAAAATCTCAATTATTCAAAATTAACAACTAATTTGTATTCCTTCGTCAAAATATAATTATACCCTAATTTAAAATCCATTAAAAATGTATTATATATATATACAATATTTTGGATTTAATATTCAAAATTTACACTACTTAGGTAAAAATACCAATTAATTTATAAAAATTGTCTAAACCCTTAAATATTAATAAAACTAATTAAAATATATATTTAACTATATTTAGCGTAAAATTACATTTTTACCCCTAAAATACATAAATTACATAATGTGCTTTTAATACTAAAATAATTCCTTAAAATTATTTAATCATGCCAAAAATTTATTTTCTCAAAATAAACCTTCCTAATATAATTAAAACATTTAATCAATCAATAATTTTCTCCCAAAAATATTATTTAACCAAAAAATCAAATTTGGCATAAACTCAAAAATATTTATAAAAATAGTATAAAAATCATAAAATTATAATTTTGAGTTCTAAAATTAATAACAATTAATAATAACCTCAATTATTAAAATCTCATAATTTTTAACCATAATTTTCGGAAATTAACATAATTGCTAATTAAATACCTAAAATTTACATTATCCTCTAATTAACACCCAAAAATTCTAAAGCCCTAAATAAAATTAATAAACTTAAAACAATTAACTATACTTACTCTAATCACTAATTACACTTAAGAATGCAGTAGAGTCAAGTAATTAAAATGACAAAAATTCAAATAAAATTCTGAAAAAAAAAATCAAAGAATTCCCCAAAAATTGTAAATGAACAATATCATCCTCATTATGCACTAACAACACCAAATATCTAGATAATCTATCAAAATGCTCAAGATCAAGGGAGGAAAGAAGGAAATTGGGTGAGCATTACTCACCTTCAAGCTGCAGAAGCAGAGAAGAAATGAGGGGCTTGCTGTCACCGGAGAGGGAGGCTGAGGAGGCAGCAAGCTACAGCAAGAAGGCGGCACCGAAAGAGGGGAGCTGGTATAGAGCGGAGCTGGAAAAGCAGCTATTGCGTGAGGACAGGGGAGTTAGCTACCAGGCGGGAAGAGAAGAAGGACTGCAGCTTCAGGAACCTGTGAGCACTCGACCACGGCGGAGATGAGGTCCTGATGGTGGAGGCAGCAGTATGGAGGTGGGTGGGTCGTGAGGATGGCGAGAGGGGAGGAAGGAGACAGTGGGGGTGAGGGATTTCGGGGCTCTCCTTTCACTCTAAACCTATATACATATATGTATATATATATATATATATATATAATATACTTTATATTATAATCTTAATCGTTTTCTTTTCTTATATATATATATATAACATATGTGTGTGTATTCATCCTCATTGTATATAATATAATATATATATATATACACTTGCCATTATAATAAAATCTTATTTATTGTAAACCCTAAATATATATATATATATATATATATATATATATATATATATATATATATATATATATATATATATATATATATATATATATATATATATATATATATAAAATACATGTATTAGGGCTAAAAAAACAACATGATTAATATAAAATAATTTATGCTTACAAAATAGTCAAATAATAGTTAGTGCTATAGGAAATATAATTCACTAAAATATTAATTATATAACCCTAACACAATAATATAGCTAGCTAGTAAAAATTATTTAATATAATTTAAAAATTATTGCTAATAATGCAAATTCAATTATTACTTTATTTAAATAAAACGTAGGATATTTCAATCTCCCCTCCTTATATGAATTTGTCCCCGAATTCAAGAAAAGAAAGAAAAGAAGAGTTACAGGGCTAAGAGGGAAAGAGATACGGGAAAGAAACTCGCATCCCTGCTTCAGTTTCCCAAGTGCAATCCTCTACGGAATGGTTACTCCATAGCACCTTCACCATCGGTATCTCCTTAGTCCGCAACTGCCGGACTTGGCGATCCACAATCGCCACTGGGTACTCCTCGTATGTCAAATAGTCACTAAGCTCTACGGTTTGAGGTTGCAACACATGAGACGGATCAGGGACGTATTTCCTTAGCATAGATACATGAAATACAGGATGGATTCTCGATAGTTCTGGTGGTAACACCAGCCTATATGCCACTTCACCCACTCTAGACCGAATCTTAAACGGTCCAATGTATCTAGGAGCTAGCTTACCCTTCTTACCAAATCTCATAACTCCTTTCATTGGAGACACCTTCAGGAACACCATGTCTCCAACCATGAAGGATACATCCTTCCACCTAGGGTCAACGTAGCTCTTCTGTCTGCTGAAGGCTGTCTTCAATAGCTGTTGAATAATGGGAACTTTCTCTGAAGTGATCTGCACTAACTCTGGTCCCGTTAACTGCCTTTCACTAATCTCCCAACACAAAGGTGACCTACACTTCCTACCATATAGCGCCTCATACGGAGCCATCTCAATGCTAGCATGATAGCTGTTATTATAAGCAAACTCAATCAATGGCAAGTGTGAATCCCATTATCCTCCAAAATCCATTACACACATCCTCATCATATCTTCTAACATCTGGATGGTCCTCTCTGACTGACCATCTGTCTGAGGGTGGAAGGCTGTACTGAAATCCAATCTGGTACCCAAGGCCTTGTGTAACTCTTGCCAAAAGACTGAGGTAAAGGTGGCTCCTCTATCCGACACTATGCTCACAGGTACTCCATGTAGACAAACAATCCTATTGACATAAAGTCTCGCCAGTCTATCAGTAGAGTATGTCTTCTTTATAGGTAGAAAGTGTGCTGACTTAGTTAACCTGTCAACAATCACCCAAATAGCGTCATAACCTCCAGTAGTCCGAGGTAGCCCAGTCACGAAATCCATGGCTATTATATCCCATTTCCATTCAGGAATTGGCATAGGTTGCAATAATCCCAAGGGTCTCTGATGTTCAAGCTTTACTTGTTGGCAAGTCAAGCACCTGGATACAAATTCTGCAATGTCCTTCTTCATTCCATTCCACCAATATGTACCCTTCAAGTTATGATACATCTTGGTAGAACCCGGATGAACACTATATGCAGAAAAATATGCTTCTTCTATAATCTCCTTTCTTAAGTCATCAATATCTGGCACACAAATCCTAGTGCCCAACCGCAATACACCTTCTCTGTCAATTACAAAGTCCCGTGACTGCCCTTGTTGCACTTCATACATGATTCTCTACAACTGGGGGTCTCTGCTCTGAGCTACCTTAACCCGATCCAAGTATACTGATCATACACTGAATTGAGCAAAAAGGCACTTTCGGGTAACTTTCATCTGCAACCCCTGATCGATCAACCCATGCAACTCCTTGATAATGGGCCTTCTCTCTGTGCTAATATGGGCAAGGCTACTTGCTGATTTTCTACTCAAGGCATCCGTAACAACGTTCGCCTTGCCTAGATGGTATAAAATAGAACAATCATAATCCTTAAGGAGTTCCATCCATCTTCTCTGCCTCAGATTCAAGTCCCTCTGCTGGAAAATATATTTCAAGCTCTTGTGATTAATGAATATGTCACACGTCACCCTATACAAGTAATGCCTCCATATTTTTAAAGCAAACACCACGGCTGTCATCTCCAGATCGTGAGTAGGATAGTTCTGTTCGTGCTTCTTCAACTGCCTCGAAGCATAAGCAATCACTTGGCCATTTTACATTAACACACAGCCCAATCCTACTCTGGAAGCATCACAATACACTATATAACCTTCATTTCTAGAGGGTAAAGTTAGAATTAGAGCCTACGTCAACAAGTCCTTCAATAACTGAAAGTGCTCTTCGTATTTGTCTGTCCATACAAACTTAGCACTCTTCTGGGTCAACCTTGTCAAAGGTGCAGCAATTCTAGAGAAGTCTTTCACAAATCTTCTGTAATAGCCTGCTAGACCCAGGAAACTCCGTACTTCCCTAACTGTAGTCGGCCTTGACCACTCTGTAATAGCCTCTATCTTCTTAGGGTCCACTTGTATGCCATCTCAAGAAACCACGTGGCCTAGAAATGCCACTTGATGGAACCAGAACTTGCACTTTGAGAATTTGGCATACAACATGTGCTCCCTTAAGGTTTGAAGCACCCTTCTCAGATGCATCATATGCTTAGCCTCACTCTTGGAATAAACCAAGATATCATCAATAAAAACTATCACAAACTGGTCCAAGTATGGCCTGAACACCCGATTCATCAAGTCCATAAAGGCTGCTGGAGCGTTAGTCAACCCAAAGGACATTACTAAAAACTCATAATGGCTATATCTTGTTCAAAAGGCTGTCTTGGGCTCATCACCTCTTCTTATCCTCAACTGATGATACCCAGATCTTAGATCTATTTTAGAGAAGCGTGTAGCACCTTAAAGTTGATCAAATAGGTCATTGATCCTCGGAAGTGGGTACTTGTTCTTGATGGTGACCTTATTCAACTGCCTATAATCGATACAGAGTCGAAGGCTACCATCCTTCTTCTTCAGAAACAACACCGGAGCACCCTAAGGAAATGTACTGGGTCTAATGAAACCCTTATCAAGCAACTCCTGCAACTGCTCTTTCAGCTCATGTAGTTCAGCTGGTGCCATTCTGTAGGGTGGCATAGAAATAGGATCCGTACTAGGTATGACATCGATACAGAACTCTATCTCTCTGTCTGGTGGTAATCCTGGTAATTCTTCAGGAAAGACATCCAGAAATTCACACACCACTGGCACCTGCTCAATTGCCACATTCTCTTTCTCAACATCTCTTACCACTGCCAAGTAACCCTGACAACCCCTTCTAAGCATCTTTCGGGCTGTAATGGCAGAAATGAGATTACGAGGCATAGAGCTCTTTTCACCCTTAAAAAAAAATTCTTCTTCATTTGGAATTCTAAACACCACTTCCTTCTCTCTATAATTCACCAAAGCATAATACCTCGACAACCAATCCATCCCCAAAATGACGTCGAATTCTAGCACATCAAGCAATACTAAGTCCGCCCATAGTTCTTTACCATCAACTATCACTGGACACGAAGGAAAGAAAATATCTGTCTCCAACTCGTCACTAAGAGGGGTCAACACAGATAGAGGAAAGGATAACCTAGAAGGCTGCCACTCGATTCTCAAAGCAAACACAGGAGAAATGAAGGAATGTGAAGCACCGGGATCAAATAACACTCTAGCATCGCATGCACAGACTGTGAGAATACCTACTACCACTGCATTTAAAGTCTGAGCATCCTGTGGTGTCAAAGTAAACACTCGAGCCTGACCACGACCTGCCTGTTGAGAATTTGAAGGCTGTGCAAATCCACGATCGCTAGGTCTACCAACTGAACCTCGACCCTGTTGACTCATAGGCTGAGGCGGTCTCTGCTGTGGTTGTATGGGTGCTCGATACTGCTGAGGCATCGGATAGTAGGGCTGAGCCACTGATGAAGACGAGCCCTGAACGTACTGTGGTTGATATCCGGAGTGGGGACAAGCTCTGGTAAGATGTCCAACCTGCCCACATCTGAAGCAAGTGCCTGTCAGCATATGACATGGGCCCTGATGAAATCGTCCATAACTCGCTCAAGCACTGGCTCCAGACCTAGAACTACTCTGCCCACTACTACTACTACTAACTCCTGTACCGAATCTGTGACCCCTACTACTCCTCCTATTTGTGACGTACCCATGTCGACCAACTCGATGAGTCCTGGACCTCCTACCACTTTGCTGAGAACTACCCGCAGCCTGCTGACTCAAACTGCCGATGTGAAATGCTCGCTGTTGATACCCGGGAGCTACACTATATCCACTGCCCCCAATCATATAAGGATCTATCATGGTGCCCTGGCGAATATGTCGCCTCTCTATCAAATGGGCCTCCTCAATCACACTCTCTAAGGTGCAGTCCTCGGTATGCATACCAATAAAAGTGGGTCCCAATCCAGTAACATACAGCTCCATTGCTTTGTAAGGGTCCCTCCTGTTATCCTCTGCATGTTGGACAACCTATTAAACTCTCTGGTGTAGTCCTCCACTGACCTATCGCCTTTAGTGATGTGGAGTAATTGCCACATGTAGGCATCTCTGGTGGCTGGAGGACAGAAAAATCTCAAGAAGTGGTCTTTAAACTCTGGCCAAGTCAGCTCGTGCATTGATGGATGAATCAACTGCATAAACCAATCCTGAGCGGCCGCTTGAACCGATAACTCCACAATCATAATCCTCTGATAATCCGTGTGTCCCGTCCTGGTACGCGCCTCAATCGCATTAATGAAGTCTAAGGCATCACCCATACCGTCAAAAGAAACTCTACCGATCCGAGAGTAAAGAAGGGTTGCTTCAGTATCTGACATCCCCTGGTTCCTCTACTGTAGCATCTGCTGTACAAGGGGCATCGCCTGATTCAATGCTGCTAGACCCTAATTAATTCCTTCTAGTCCAACTACAAAGGCTGTGGGGTCAACAGCTGGGGCTTCAGGCTCGACTGGCTATTGATCAGGAATCTCAGCTGCAGCTACCCTAGCTCGACCTCTACCTCTACTCTGCCCCTACGACGTGAAGCAGGAAGGGGAGTCTTATCGTACACAGACTGTTCATCAATTCTAAGGGTTGGATCAACATCGGGGTCGGTACGCACATGCCTCATTCTGAAAAGAAGACAAGAAAAATTGAATTCAAAACGGGGTAAGAATATTTAAAGCAACACGGAATTAGAAATAATAACATCTCAAAGACAATTATCAACCCTAAAGCTGCAGTAGTTACACTGAAAGACAGACATGGACAATTAATCAAACTTATGCTCTGATACCAACTTTGTCACGACCCGAACCCGAGGGCACGTGATCGGCACTAAGGAATGGGTAGGCATAAGGCCCCCGAAACCCGTAGTAAGCCTAAAGGAAAAGAAAATAAAACCATTCATATTTTAAACTTTAATTACTAACAGAACATATTATCAAACTGATTTTTCTCAAAATACACAAATTCAGCTGCTTAATAAAAATGTGTTTCAACATCTCATATTATAAATTGAATTTAAATCTTATACATAAGCATGGTTTACACAACTAATTTACACAATTATGTTTAAACCATAAAAATCCTTAGTACATACACTACTGCAACAACCTAGATTAACACACAGTACAACTTACAATGACCTATATAAAATAGCCAGTGAAGAAGAAACCCGGTGTGGAGGTAGTCTGAGGTCGAACTCTCAAGCTCCTAAAAAAAATAAATTGACGGGAATCAGACCTCACTGAGTAAGTCAATAAAAAGAGTTGTACGGTTTGAAAACCTTTTTGAAAATAATTTATTTATAGTGAAGATAATTTATAATGTATAGGTATAGCTTTTGAAAAATCTCTGTAGAACCCTAAACCCAAAATCTAAATGGCCAACCAGGCCCACTTATTCCAATTAGACTACCGGTCCCCGAGAGCAAAGGCATCAACCGAGGCACCAGGCTGTAGTCATTCACTTAATCCAAATATATGGCACTGGCGGTCCCCGAGAGCAAAGGCATCGACCGAGGCACCCATCCTAGTCCATTATCAACCTTACAATCACTGGCGGTCCTATATATATATATAATACATGTATTAGGGCTAAAAAAACAACATGATTAATATAAAATAATTTATGCTTACAAAATAGTCAAATAATAGTTAGTGCTATAGGAAATATAATTCACTAAAATATTAATTATATAACCCTAACACAATAATATAGCTAGCTAGTAAAAATTATTGCTAATAATGAAAATTCAATTATTACTTTATTTAAATAAAACATAGGATATTTCAATTTTCCTCGACAAAAAAGAATTCGGTCACTCATACAACCAATACCAGCTATCCCTACTAATATTTGAACTCAGAGGGGTTTGGAGCATTAAGCTACAATCTCTTTTATTGAAAATATCTATTATAAGATCTTCGTCCTAGTACTGAAGCCTAAGAATAAATGAGCTTTGAATTTTAACATCACTAAGACCTTTAGGTTGAGAAAATAATAAATAGCCGTCATTAGACACATGTAACCATGGGTCATCCCAAACTCTTATTATCAAACCATCACCAATATGAATACAATTACCTTACTTTAACATCTTTTAATTAGACATTATGCTCAACCTTATGAAACTTGGATTATTTCTTAGTTTGGTTTGAAGAAAAAAAGTGGAAGAATTTGCAACCACCCAATTAGGTTAAAAACTCCTAGAAAAGGAGTCACCTAGGCAAAAAAGGAAAATAAAAATAAATAAAATGAAAAAACCAACTAGGTTTGAAAACTCCTAGAAAAGGAGCAACCTAGGAAAAAGAGGGAATATAAAATAAAATTGGTTACATTTTCATTCTAAGAAGAGCAGTTCAAAAATTATAAGATTCTACTTTGAAGTGCAAGAGAGGGAGACAGTCAATTAAGTCCTTAACTGAGGGGTAATTTTTTGAGATAAGTTAAGCCTCATCATAAGCAACAAAGCTTTTCTATAAGTTGGGGAACAAATAGAGGGTTAATGACAACCATCATATGATAACAAAGCATTCTAAGGAAGTAGCTAAGCTGGGGGCATGTTTTGTTATCATAATCCCAATTTGATTATAAGGGTTTTTAAATTTTGTTCCATTTGGATAAGCTGGTCTTAATAGACTTAAATTTGGATTCTTTGATATAATAAGGACTAGTTTTCAAAGATTAATTCTAAACAGGAAAGGCATTTGGCTATTGACCATTTTCTCTATTATTCATGCACGCACAAAATTATTTTGCAAAAATCATTTTTAAATTTCATGCTTAGGCGCATTAGAATAATGCATGTTTTACATAAACATTGTACACGCCACACGAGCATGTGTTGTCAAAACACTTTTGAGAGCTTCTAAAGATCATGTCCATACATACATCATTTTTGGACTCTCTTTTGGATGTGTAAAAGAGTAAGCTGACTCAAGTGCTTGAGATGCACTTCTCTTTTTTTGTTTCGCTTAATGCCTTGTGAGGCTATATGGTTTGTTTTGATTTACTTATTTTGTTTGATTTCATCTGATGCCTGTGAGGCCATATGGCTTATTCTACATGATTTTCCTAATGCATAGAGGCTATATGACACTTTCCATTTGTCCTTATCTGAGGAGCCCGGGGCTATACGATATTCATTATTATTATTTTTGCTTAATGCATGCATGGTTATACTGCTTTTCTTTATGTGTTTTTTGCTTGATGCCTATATGGCTATACAGCTTTTCTTGTGTGTTCTCACCTGACATTTGCGTGGCTATATGGCTTTTTTTTTTTCGTCTAATGCCTGTGTGGCTATATGGCTTCCATTATTGTTCTCTTCATTTATTCTATTTACTAATCAAAGTATTAGTGTTCATAAGCATTCATTTCCCAGTTTGATCGGCTTGTAGCCGGGGGCAAGCTGTGGATTTTCTTTGATTAAAATGTTAGAATTGAGGGATTGCCTCTATAGCCATGCAAACCTGAGGATGATGGCATGAGTTTCCTACTTATGATAAGCGACTACCTCTTAGGCTAGGAAAACCTGAGGATGACAACTTAAGTTTCCTACTTGTGATAAGGGACTTCCTCTTGGGCTAGGAAAACCCAAAGGTTATATCTTAAAAGAAAAAGTTGTTTGGGTTATATCCCTAAAGCTTATGATCTAGAAAGGGCTGTTTGGGTTGTTTCCCTGAAGCTCATAATCTAGAAAGGGTTGTTCAGGTTGTATCCCTGAAGCTTGTGATTAAGAAAAGGTTGTTTGGGTTATATCCCCAAAGCTCATGATTAAGAAAGGACTGTTCGGGTTGTATCCCTAAAGTCCGTACTTTAGTTGAGTGATAATCGGGCTAGGAAAACCTGAGAGTCTATATTTTAGTTGAGTGATGATTGGGCCAGGAAAACCTGAGATTTTATGTTTCATTTGAGTGATGATGAGGCCAAGAAAGCCCAAGAGTCTTCATTTTAGTTAAGTGACAATTGGGCCAGGAAAACCCAAGAGTCTATGTTTAAGTTCAGTGACGATTGGGCTAGAAAAACCCAAGAGTTTGTGTTTCAGTTAAGTGATTATCAAGCTAAGAAGACTCGAGAGTCTGTGTTTTAATTAAGTGATGATTAGGTTAGGAAAACTTGAGAGTTTGTGTTTCAATTAAGTGATGGATCAAGCCAGGAAAACCCAAGCATCATCATTTTCAGATGATTTACCAAATATTAATAAGTGGCTGATCGGGCTAGGAAAACCTGAGAATCATATCCACGTTTCAAGATTGAAGAATTCATCTCTCGAGTGTAACTCGGGAGTCAGGTATGTTGTTTATTGTTTTCTTATGTTGTTCATGTGATTTTTCAAAAAATTATCATTGCATGCATTTGGTTTTTCAAAAAATCAGGAGGCAAATTGTAGACACCCAATTTGATCGGCTCATGATAGGGGGTGAACTATGGATGCTTAGTGTGATAAGCCCATAATAAAGCTCGATGAAGAGAAAATATGAATCTTGAATGTAAGAAAGACAAAAAATATTTATGAGAATGGACTTAAGAATCCAAACCCATTTTAAGCCTAAACTTATGCATATCCAAGCCCAAAGCCCACTTTAGCCCAAACTTAAAATAGTTATCAGGGCCAATGAGGCAGTCACCTCATTAATGAGGCAATCACCTCTTCAATGAGGCGATCACCTCTTCAATGAGGCAATCACCTCTTTGATAAGACAATGCCTCTTCGTCAGTTCACTTGCACAAAATTGAAATCAATAAATGATAGTGACAAGCAAGTGGGTGGGCCCAACCCTTATCCCTCTGAACCTTGAGTGTAAATAGTAGATTTTTAGGGTAAAAAAGGGGGCTTGAAAAGTGTGCACATCATGAAGAAAAAGAGGGGAGTGTCTTGGGGGAATAGGGATGGCTAGTTTAAAAGCGGTTATAGGAAATAAAAAAGAAAGGGTAGTCATTATCAACTTAGTAGAAAGAAAGAGAGAGTTTTTAGAGAGAAGGGGCTCTAGAAAAAAAAAAGGAAAAAATGTCCTTGAGAAAGATAAAGGGAAAGACCTTGCTTAAAGGTCCATTTTCTTAGAGAAGAAGAAGGTGAACTCTTGCATTTTAAGTGGGGGATCAAGAACAAACAATCTCTCAGGGCTAACTATTTTGGATCAATAGCTCATATATGAGTAATGATCTTTATTTCTTTGTAATATTAGAGTTATAGATTTACATAATCCTTTGCTTACTTGCTTGTTCACTTACTTCTTATTTCCATTAATCACCTTGTGCCAAGTTCTTAACATGATCTATGAAGGTATTAAATATAGTTGTAAGCTTGGATTATTCGCATGAGATATTGCCTACTTAAGATTGAAGTTTTTGGCTCTTTTGAGAGTCTCTTTGATCATATGACACCTTTTTAAAAGGTGTCATGTTTTTGTAATGAGATGATTGCCTCATTGAAGAGGTGATCACCACTATGATAGAGTCCCACGCAATTGTTCCCTAATGTTCTTTACAGCCTATGTATGATTTGCATTCCTATGCTTTCATATTTTTAGTTTTCTTTACATGATCATGTTTATTACTTTATTTGGTCAGTATTTAAATATTTGCCATCTTTATTAGCATTAATCATAATCTATGAATTGACTTGATGGTTCCTCTTATAGGATTTTACATGTTTTTAGAAGTTAATATTTTATGTATTATAGGGAATTGGAATGATCTTGATCATCCAATTTAGTACCTAACTCTCTTCTCCCTTTTGTTATATTTTTATGTAATTTAATGCTTGTTTATTTTTTATTTATTATACTTTCATATGAACAAAATATTACAATCCCTAATCCTTTCCCCTATTCATTTGGAATGTATGATTGTAAATCATTACTTGTTTTATTTTTATTGAAAGTTAGGACTTAAAAGCATGAAATTGGATTAATGTGAAAACTTGGACTTAACTATAAAACTTGAAAAGTGGATGGAGGCAAGTGCAATTTTGAATGTAAATAAGGAAATAATTAAAGGTAATAAAACATAAAGCACAAACAAAGGCCAACCACAAGGTTGGGTGGGCATTCCAAAAGCTCTTACCAAGTTTCTAAACCTGATCTCTGATGATAGCTTTTAGGAACCTCCATGGGATCCAGTTATTATATAGTGTGTCCTAGCTTTTATCTAGGTGGCGACTCCATCTTTGAGTAGGCTTTATGACCTGTTTCATATTTCCTAATAAGCCTTGAGTCCACACAGTGCCGTGGTGACCAAACACTTAGGTATGCGCTAAACCCCATGACCTATAGATAGTCTAGTCATGGTTGTCATGGTAGTGGTCACGGTTGTGACTCTTGATAAAATAGCTGTTAGAGTAGCCTTATGATCATTGTTCACTTGTTATCTGGACAATTATGGTTAGGTCATGGTTATGACCCAGACTGTGAGAAATTTTGCCATCTGATCTCCAATCTTTATAGAATATTATGCTTATGAGTCAGGGTCATGAACTTAATCATGAGCATGATCATAGTCGTGATTAAGCTTATGAGCACTACTAGGCTTTTGGCTTGAGAAGGGACCTTGGCTTGTGGTTGTGACCCTTGCTCGAAATGGTGGTCACGGTCCAGTCACGATTGTGATATGGACCATGAATGCTACTAGACCTTTTTTAATTCGTTGAGCCTTTAATTGTGGTCGTGAGCTTACTCATGATAGTGGTTACGCTCTAGTCATGGTCATGATAGGTACCATGAGGGACACTGGACATCAACTTGTCTAAGGGGCTTTAGAGCTTCAATGTATCATGTCTAGGTCCCAGTTGTGACCATGATCGTGACCCAATGTCACTTTATCACTTCCTTGCATTTTTTAGCTCTCTTTAAGTTGTAACTAACACACAGTTAAACAAACATCATTAGCACTTTAAAATTATGTTGTTAAAATTAAAAAAAAAGGGATTACATTAGGCTCTGATCATGTAAATGACTGACATAAACACTGCTTAACAACTATACTTTCAGTAATAGAGATTTTAAAAAATAAATAATTGTCATCATTGAAAAAAATGATTTATTAAAGGTGACTTTCATGCAAGGCAACAACCATGAAACTAATTTTGAGACTCTTTCTTCCTAAATAAAGCACTAAGACCTCAGTGCAAATAATAAAAAGATACGACGATAGTGAATCACTTTACCTCGAACCATGACTTGGGAAAACCGTATCGATGGGAGATTCATTATGATAAACATTAAAGACAACAATAGAGGTATAAATCAATATCCTATTTACCCAGTGAGGCTAAAAACCCATTCGAAGCATGACATTAATGATTACTTGAGGTGATCATAAGCCTTCGAAATGTCGATCATCCCAAATTTACCATGCCTTTTGCTTTTGAATGATTACGAAATTTTGAAAGCCAACATTACATTATTAATGATAGAATGATCCCCCATAAATGCACCTTGAGATTCTAAGATCAAAGATGGAAGCAACCCTTTAAATCAGTTAGCGAATACCTTAGCTAAAA